>VWPU01010819.1:213-200576 GCA_013398955.1 Callaeas wilsoni
CCTGGGATCCCATACTGCCGAGCTCCCGGGCACCGCACACGGGCTGCTCCCGAGCTCCAGCCTGGGATCCCATACTGCCGAGCTCCCGGGCACCGCACACGGGCTGCCGCCGAGCTCCAGCCTGGGATCCCATACTGCTGAGCTCCCGGGCACCGCACACAGGCTGCCACAGAGCTCCAGCCTGGGATCCCATCCTGCTGAGCTCCTGGGCACCGCACACGGGCGGGGGAATCTCGCCCTTCTGCTGGTTCCCACATAGGCAGTGTCAGGAAATTTAATCTACCAACACCAGAAGTTTATGTCCAAAAAGGAGACAGAGGAGTCCCGTTACTTTATTCGAATAAAGGGAGAGGCCATGGGGCATTCCCCTGGGGTCTTTCAAATTTTTGGAGGACGCAGCCTCCTTTTTATCCTAATTTCCCGACCACATTTTCCCTCTCTCTTTCTCCATTGGCTGAGGTACTTGAGAGGTACAGACTTCCTGGAATGCCTAATTTTTAAGATTCCCTTTTAAAGTATAACCCCCTTGCCTTTATTTTAATTCCTATAGAATTTATAGTTCTCCTCATTGTTTCTTTCATCTTTTGATATTCAATTTCATTTATTTGCAGACCTACAGTTTATTGATAAAGACAGATCTCTCTTTCCGTTCATCAATCAGTGGAATCCTTTCCCATTGTTTATTTATCTCTTAGTGCTAGTTTTTATCTACTAGCAGGCCTACAGTTTATTTGTAAGGACAAGTCCCTCATTCCTTTCAGCAGCGAGAGCCCTCTGGAAATGCTGACTCTGGGTTTCCACGGGGGAAGTGACTAAGGCTCCTTCGGATGCTGCTGCCGCGTTAGAAAGAGCAGATCAAAACTCAGCAATTATTCTCCTAAGCATCTCTAATTAAAACCAATAATGGGGTTAATTAAAGCACATGAAAAGCAGGATGTTCAGCACCAAGCCAGCATTTCTTTCGCAGCCTGTGCTTGGTATGTGCAGTGGAGTCCCTTCATTAGCCCTTGGCCAAGGCCTTCCAGACCACATACACTTTGCCAGGTGTGTTGGTCCGTGCTCATAGCAACAAAATTAGCATCAGAGCTATTCATTTTCGTGATATTGGGTAGCTTTTTAAAGCCAATGCCAGGTATTTTCAATCTTCTTTTATTTTTATGCATAGAAAGGGAAAGTTGTGAATAATATCTGCACAAAAGAACAGAAAACAGCTCCCCTATACTCATCAAAATTTTATTTTTATTTTAATTTACACTTTTAGGGAGCTTATCTCTGAATACCAAATGAACCCACCTACTTTAGTTTGCTCATTAAGCATAATTTTATATTCATGAAGTGGTATTTTTGAGGCAATATTAGTATTGGCAGTTGGGTTCTGGATCCATATCTTTGCCTACGGAAGTCAATGGAAAAATGTTCATTTATTGCAGCGACAGTGAGGTTGGACCTTAGTGAATAGTTATCTATGTGTGCCTGAAAACACAGCAGTGCCTGTAAGGAGATGCACAGATACTGCTCTGCTCACACTTTTAGGCAATCTGAAGAAGCAGTTTTATTCCAACTAAATTGTAGGAGCACCTTACACTATACCAAATAACTTTCCAGAACAACTACAATAAAAATACTAAGGCACGAATGTATCTACTTATTAAGAAGAGTAGTGCTGCATGAAAACAGTAATTGAATTTTGGGAGATGAATTTTGTTGCACAGACCATTTTTAGACTGTAGGGTTTAAAAATTAAGATCTTGTGCTGGATTTTGTGCTGTCAGGGCTAAAGAAGAGAGGGATCCTTATTACAGCTTGGCTGTGCTGACAGAACTGATGCAAGTTGAGTGGTCAGGCTGTGCTTTTATCAGCATACCTTTTATTCCACTTGGTGGTAGTTTTAGTCTGCTGGTCAGAAGTACACTGCTGCCTTTGTTTATATTAGCAGGCCTAATCATCAGTGCTTGGCTGAAGGAAGTACCAGAAAGTTAATACGAAAATACAGAAGGGATTATTTAATTGTTGTACAGATTCCAAGGCACCAGTTCAGCCTGCACCAGCAGAAGCTGGGAGCTGCACACACGCTCCCAGTACACCGAGCATTGGCTTCCAATACACATTCAGCCACAGCTTGGTTTGCAGCACTTGTGCTCCTAATAAGCCCGTGAATTGGAGACAAATGCAAATTCCTCAGTTATTATGAATTATCTTCACTTATGAGCTGTTTACATGTGCCATGGTAGTAACTGGATATGAAAAGAGCTGAGCCTGTGCTTGTGAAGACAACTGTGTGGTGGCTATTTAAATGTCAGTTCCCTTCCATTGACAGGGTAGTGTTTTTCATAAACAGTTGGGAAGTTTCTCGTTTTTCCTTTTTCTTTCTTTTTTGTAAATGGCTCTATGTTGATTGTATCAGCAAAGCTATTATGCTGAGCTCCTGCAGTAATTTGTCAAATAATCATCTCCTGACACATATTTTTTTTCCTACAAAGGCGCTAATGATTACAAGTATGATTAACAACTGAACTAAATTGTTATTGCCGGGAAGTTTTAGTGCATTCAGGGAATCATGACCTGTATAAAAAAAAACCTTGGGGACAACAGAGGTTGGTCATACTTCACAGAAGGAATGTACGACCTGTACATGTTTCCTTTACCCTGCCATGCTTTTTTATTAGATCTTGGAATAGCAACCTCACGTGGGTCATTCCTCGGTCAACTGCTCATCTCCACTGTTGTTCCAAGCAGGCTTCCCGAGCCACTACAGGAAGGACCGGATGATTTCTTTAAGGAGTAGCACTATTTATAAAATAAATATAAAATCAGGTCTCCATTTTGCGCAAGTGACAAATTATGAGAACTCCAGCAGCTGTATATTTGTTGAACACCCGCCTCCTGTGAGTATAAATTGCACCTTACTGAGTAGAAATAAAATACAGTCCACCAGAGACTTTGCTGCAAGGTGTAGCTGCTTGTGTATGGGCAAGTAATGACTTGCATTTTCAGCTGCTCCTTAGTAAGAGCCTTAGTAATTGGAATCAGTTATTCAAAACATCTCTAAATGTGATTTAAATGGCAAGGATTTAATAACATAGAAAGAAGTCATTACAGAGGTTCAAGCAGGGGAGAAGGGAATTCCGTTTTTCAGAGCAGAGGGAGAAAAATAAAGCAATTACTTGATGTAAAGGCCAGAAACAGGACTCCTGCTGTCACAGAGAAATCAAATCTGTCAGCAATTAGTGGGATCTTAGGAGGCAAAGAACCCTTCAGTGTTGAACAGTGAATAAGGGGTTAGCAATTATATGAACTGATAAAAGTGTTCTGGTTTTCAAACAGCAGGTTAACAAGGCTTACTTTTTTCATAACTTCATGCAGATGTGATGAGTCACACTTTGTGACATTTTTCAGGAGGACTGTATGAAAAGGTAAGAAAATAATAAAGCACATTGCGTTGCTTTTGCATTAAAGATGCTGTTGATTTACTTATTGCAAAATGACCCAGGGCACAATGATGGGACCAGCCTCGGTGTCTGTCACTTCTCGCTGGGGCCAGGCAGTCGCTTACTGAACTCTGTCTTTAAAAGCACTGTTTGTCTTCCATACGTGAGCCCTCGTGTGACCCAAAAAACCCCAAAACCCCACATAAATAGAATCAGGTCTCATTCTATCTGACGTCAGAAATACTCAGAAATTCCTAGCAGAAGGTATTTATTGCCTGCAAGGTTGTTTTTTGAGCAGAAGAGTTCATCAAGGGAAACAGAAACAGACATGATTACGCCTTTTTAATATTGACTCCGTCTAATGCGCTAAACACTGTATAGACATTACATGATTAATTGGCACAAGAAAAAGAATATTTGTAGGAAACCAAAAGATGAGAGTTTCTCCATATGTCAGAGAGGTTGAGGCAGAACTAGAACACTGATCCCATGCTTTTATCGACTTTAATGGGGAACTTTAAGAAACAAGAAGCAGAAAGGGACTAGAAACTCTAGATATACAGCCTGTACCTTCAATAATGTATAGGGAAACAGTGAGCTTTGAAGACTTCATCTTCATCCTAGGCTATCCTATTTTGTTCACAGGCACCAAAGCCCTTCAGAGCAGGAAAACAAAGGAGCTCTGGCAGTTTCAAAAGGCTTTCTCTCGCAAAACAGAGGGATGAAGTGTGTCTAGACTGAGACGCAAAATCCTTCTGGAATGTCTAAAGAAATTAGGGCTATTGAGATTAGCAGGGAAAGCCTTTCAGTGGGATCAACATTCACAGAGAGCATTGCTTTACAATCATCTCTAAGTGCCCAGTTCATGCACTGAAGCAAGAGCCTCATTGGCTTTATGCTGTGTCAGACTCCTAGAGGCAAGGGCAGTGGGCTTCTGAGCTCCTCCAGGCTGCAGAAGAAACGGGAGCAGTTTGTGCCTGGTCAGTGATTTGTACTGCGGCTTTTTCCCAGTCCAAGCCAGAAAGCAACCCCAGCACTGGCTGCAGGAAACACATGGTGTGAAGCTCCAAGGTGGAAAGGTGCAGCTGGGGTTGCTGCTGTGCTGCCACCACATTCCCTACACAGCACGGAAAGGCATCATGCCCACTTTCCCAGGATTTTCAAAAATCTGATGCAATGCAGAGCTATTGCATCTGGCTTTGTATTGTGTATTAGCATATTCTTGGGTGTTGTCTCAAAGGTAAATCAGGAGTTAAAGAAAAACAACAAAACCAAAACCTCGGTCCAGATCAAGATTTCTCTCACCCAAAAACCTCACAAAGGCATCCTTTGCAGATTTGGCTATAGGGGCAACAATAAAGATTGCAATATTTCTGTTGAGAAGTTGATATTAGCTTCCAAAAGACATGCAAATCTTGTATCAAGTCAACGTGGGTGGAATGTCTCAGAGAAGCATCAGATCACCCCTGTATCCTAGCCACCTTGGGAAAGGAACATTTCAAAGCAAATTCAGATTTATACCCTGGAAATGATTAAAAATCTCTTGAACTTCTTTTGTTTCCCAAGTGACTTAGATTTTTCATTAATATGTATTTTAAGTCCTAGGAAGGTTTGGAAACCACTTTATACTAAAAAAGATTGAAAGAAAAATGAAAAAATGTAAGCACTAGAGGATGGACCTGAATCATCAAGTGAATACGTTTTTTTTTTTTAAATAATTCAAATTCTTTGAAAGACAATACAAATTTCAAAAGTTTTTGTCATGTGAAGTGTTCTAAAACCCTCCATTTTCCAAATTGCATTGCAGGCGAATTTCTATGAGCACTCTTTTTTGTGTCTGGAAGGATGGTGGATGTCCATGGGAGAGAATAGCATTTCCTAACCCTTAGCCCAGCACCATCTTTTTCTCTCCTGTGCACTTAAAGGATTGCTTGAGCTGAATATCACACTATCTGTGAAGAACTCCTTTTCTGATCCCTCGTGCTTTCTCTAGGATGAAGGAAAGCTTCCAGGCAGATTCACTTTCAAGTGGATTCATCAGGTTGCTCTGACCTGGGTAAATCCTTTGGATGTCATATCAAAACGCTTGAGATAGCTTCCCATTTCATCACCTTTTGAACCCAATCCTGAGTTGCTCTCTGATCCCCACATTTTTGCTTCATGGTGCGTGCGTTAACACGCAATTGCCGCTGGTCTCAATAGCAATTCACGTCCTCATTATCTTGCCAGATCAGGCCTTGGTTTAGCTATTTCACAATCTCACATTAAGGAATTACTAAATGACAAGTGCCTGCTGAAAAACAGAAGCATAAATCCCATGGAGGTGATTTTTACATCAATCTCTTGACTGTGAAAACACTGACAAGTGATGAAAGAGTGGTTATCAAAAAGAGAGGTAAAAGGAAGAAGAGGCAAAATCTTGGCCTGTGATGAACTTAGATGGGATATAGTGATGATGGTTACACGTTTGACACCTCCTGTTTTGCTTCCAGGGACTGGCAGTGAAATGACTCTTCTAAATCCCAGTGCTGGAAACTGCCCACTCCCAAGGGAAGATCGGGCGGTGCTGAGAGCTCTCTCCGCTGTGCGAGTGGAAGGAGGGATCTCCATGGGACATTGGAATATGGCAGCAGCTGATGTCTACAGGTTCAGCAGAATTTTCTCTTTCTGGTCAACGTCTTAGAATCTGTAGGACGTGTCCTATCTTATTTCAGGAGTCATGTATCCAAAATTAGCAAGAACAAGATTCAAATTTCAGTTTGAAGTTTTGAGTTTCTTGCTTTTCTCAGAGCAGAGATCCACAGGATTTACTCATGAGGGAGCTGCCAGAAGCTGACAATCTTGCTGGCAATCCAGCTGTCTGCCTCGTTGTCTGGGCAAAATTAGTAGTTTTTAGGGAAAATCTTTGGTGGAAACCAGCATGACTTCACATTTCTTTGAACTTCTTTCATTTGGCTTCAGGTCTGAATGTGGCACACAGACCACATTTGTTGCATTGCTTGCTGGTCATGGACAATTTTCAGATTTTTATGGTGATACAACAGCAGCTGTCATGAAGATAACTCCTCTGTAGGGCACACAGTGTCCCTTGCATGGATTGGAGAGTGCCTGTGGATGCTTTGGCCATCCTGAGCATGCTACCCAAATACCTTTCCAAAAGCATCCCTGAAAACTCAGTTAACTGATTCTCTTTTTACTGCGCAGCACCCATCTGTTGTTCCCCACAAAAATCTGTGTAGGTACAGGGAGGAGAATTTGTATTTGGGAAGATGTTATCTTTGCATCCAGGAAGAGAAGTGAAATGGATGTACTTACACTAAACAATCTTGTGCCAGATTCCATAGCTGCAGTTTAGGGATGAATCAATTCAAGTCAGTTCCCTGGGACTCGCAGGCAGAGAGGAGATTGTCACCAAAGCAGGGCTGTGCTGGCACAGGCTATTTGATAAATGGTTTCCTGTGGGTCATGCTGGTGCTGAGTGGCTGCAGGGGGTGCCTGGGCTTCCTCCAGGGAACCTGCGACATCCCTGTGGGGCCGTTTTCTCAATCGCTCTCCAGATTTCAGTGATTAAGATCTTATCTGGGGCAACTTTCATCCTCGAATATCCGCAAACACTTTGCAAAACAGCACGCAAGGTATCCATAGCTATTTACCACTTGGTAACCTGATTGCATCAGACTGGAGGAGGAAATTTATTTCCTTGTGAAATATGATCTCATAAAAATCCCTGGGACGGCAGGCATTGCAATGCACCATGCGTGGCATTGCTGCCTCCAACAGAGGCCGGAGATTTAGCTCAATTATGCTGTAGTTTGTTTAATAAAAAGGATTTTTCACAAATGAAAGTGTACGTGTAGGAAATTGGGGAGTGTCACTTTGTCCCTGTCTCACTGCACTGTGTAGGGAGTTTGAAGGAGCAAGTTCCTTATCAGGAACCGGGAGAGAGGAATTCTTTTCAGGTAAGTCAGCAGCAAAGTTACAAAATAACGTGTGCTGTACGTAGAAAGGCCACTCCATTTCCAGAATTCCTGTTTGCTGTGTTGCAAACCTTATCCCAATTGGAGATTTGAGGGATGATTATTTTTAAAAAATCATTTTCCCCTTCATATTCCAAAACTGCTGTATGTTACTGTCCTTGCCAACCCCCTAGCCTTGACTGTATTTAATCTGCCAACAAAGAGCATCCTGGTCCTGCTGACCCTAACATATTTGGCCAGTTTGCATCCGAAAGCACTGGGCAGAAGCAGCGGGATTTGTGCCTTTCTCAGCGGCATTGTTGGGCAAAAGAGTCATTGGAGGGCTGGAGCTGGAAGCAGCGTGTTCAGCATCCAGCCGGCCGCAGCTCTTGAGATGTGAAAGGAGCACTTGGGGTTCATTACACAGCACGGATGTGGTGCCATTGTGTGGCTCGGGATCCCGGCTGCCTCTGGCTCTGCCACAAGGCCTGGTTTTCTGCCTGGATGCTCAGGTCTCGCTTTCTTTCCATTGTGTTGCCTGGTGTCCAGAAATAAAGGACACTCGGCACGTAGGGAGGGGAGTGGGAGGAAGAAAGGAGTGTAATTTGCAAAGGAAATATTTCCACTAGCTGAAGTTTAAATTGACAACATCGCTGTTTAGTTAGCCAGTTCACTCTAGGAATTGTATTTATTATCTTACAAAATGTTTTAAATAATGCTGGTTCCTTCCTTCCTCAGATTCTTGTGTATTTTCATCATTTGTTGTTGACATGACTGCCTCACTCAAAAAAAAAGTTACAATCTTTTACACAAACAGGATCAAACCCAGAAATACATTTCTTTTTTAAAAATGAAAGAAAAAGTGTTGCCATAATTATTTTGAGCTTGCTCTGGTTTTAAAGAGGTCGACGATTTCCGTGAGTTTTTAAATGAGTGATGAAAAACTGGTTTTAATGTAGGTTGTTTTAGAACGATACTGGGAACGCCTTTGTTCATATGAAAAGCAAGACAAAAGCAATTTCAAAAGTTATTTCAGAATTTTTTTTTTTAATTCAGAAGAAAACCAAGGCCATTTTTAATTAAGGCTAACTTGTTGGAGAGCATTAAAACCTACTAAGATTTTGGCAGCCACGCTAAAGTCACCACCATCCTTGCTTCCAAAGAAGCTCCCAGCCAGAAGGCAGCAGGCACATCCCTGCTCGGCGCACGGCAGGTCCTGGAGCCTCTGGGGGAGGTACCCGCATACCAGCGCGGGGCAGGCACACAGCCACCTGCGCGGCGAAGGCAGACACTCCTCACAGAAGCAACATTTGTAATATATACTGCTCGTTAACAAGTCAAGTATTTTAAATTAATACTTTGCCAGCTCATTTGTTTTCATTCGGGGAGAAACTATTCTACGGCTGTATTCGCGTAAATCACCTTTTTTTTGATGGGTTCCTGATGCCACAGGGCTTGTTCCAGTGGAAAAGAATCCCCTTTGGCTCCAGTGATCTTTGGTCAGGTCGCTGCGTTTTTTTAGTTTAAAACCCAGAGCCCATCCATCATAATAAGACTTTGTTCCGAGGCTGAAGGGTACCTGCTGTGGACACATCGGCAACTGAGATAACAGCCAAGCAGGTGGTAATTACTGTGATTAACCACTGTCACTTACCTTTAGATTTCGGGCAGTCGCTCTGTTTTAGGACAACCTCTTTACTGTGCTGCCTTCCCTGGGCACTCAGTGCAAGCCCATATATCTGTTATGGGGGGTCTTTCAGTCTGCAAACCCTTTCTGTCCACTGGGTGCTGTTCCCTGTGGGTTTATACAGCACCTAGTAGGACCCGGTAGAATCCTTGTCATATATCTGCTAACTAATACCAGCCACAGCAGCTGTAATTTGGTATTTTCTAACCTGTACCTGCAGTTACATTTTTCATCAGTTCAGTCACTTGTTGAGCAGAGAAATTTAACCACAAGCACTGATCTTCCTCCCTGCTAACCTCAGGGCTTCCAACTTAGCTCCTCCCTGCTCCTAAATCACCGTTTATTGCTATTTTTACAAGAGAAGATTAATGGACTAAACGGGCACAGGTAATTCTGCATTGTTCGAAGTCTCTTCAAATAGCACCTGCTGTAAATTCTTTAGTGCTCCTTATCTCTGCAGCAAATCTTGGTCTTTAAACAGTTTGTTCAGGGGAGGAGGGGTGTGAGGAAGTGTCACAGTGCCCTGGGAGCTTTGCAAAAGCATCTCTGAGTGTCTGTGAATGCCGTGCTGTTGGTTGGGAGGGCTTTGCTTTCGAAGGTTCTCAGCCATGAAGGACGTGGTGCATCTCTCCGAGCCAGTGGCCTCTCGAATGAACTCAGGTTGCTGCTCCAGGGTTCACCAAGGCTGTGGGAGGAGTGCCCATACTAATGGTTCAAGACATTAACTTTCCCTTTGTAATTTCCCCTTGTTTGGTACCTTCAGCTCTCAGCTGAGCTTTGTTCCAATAGCCTGGGGGGGATGTGACTTCACCCAGATATAAAACACACAGGCACAAAAAGAAAATGCTTGAAAAATTGCAATGACATGGTTGTGTTGGTAGCTTGTGATTTTCTGAAATGAAATGTGCCTAGACAATGAAAATTGAGCCAAGATACTATATTTTCCAAGCAACCTTTTTAGCCTTCAAAGGGACTCCTTGGAAAAGCTGCACACCAGCAAGCCACCTTTCCGATGCCATCATTTTGTGCAACGCTGAGAGGAAAAACGCCCGGCATATTGGCTAACAACGCATCAGGTAGGTGTTGAAGCAGGTCGAGATGGATGGATGGCAAGAAACAGCGAGTGGAAAAGCCAAACAGCAGAAGGCACAGCACCGTGGGTGCAGGAAAAGGGCTGCCTCTCCAGCATGGCACACACCGAGGGTCCGGCCAGGGAACCGTGCCCCACACAGGCGCTGATGCCTCTGTAACTTACTCGGGTATTGGGGGATGCAAATTATCTGTGCCAGTGCAGGAAACACAGGACTTGTGTGTCTAACTAGTTGCAGGTGGAAAACCGTGGGCAACGTTTCAAGAAGTGGCTTTGAAAGTTGGCCCGTTGCGACCATAAACAAGAAACTAAAGAGCTTTACAGTATGTACTTACAGCTTTTAATTTTCTCTCCCTGTTCACAGATATCCGAGTATCTCGCACACTCGCAGACAAGCATTTTGATTGTTCAGCCCTGGTTTTACATTTAATAGCCTTGCTACCTTCTCCCCACAGCGATCACATTCTGCTCCCACATGTGGAAGAGTTTACGTTTCTCCTTTGCATAGAGGTGGGAGGCGGGCGCGCTCAGCTTTCACCGCGAGGCTTTGTCTGAAGGCCAGCAGGAGCCCAAGCCCACCAGTGCCACAAGTATGGCATGGCAGGAGAACGGGCTGGGATCCAGTGGCACCACCTAAAAACAAGATCTCTGCCCATTCCACAGCAATTCCCTCTCCTGGTGGCCGCAAACAGCTATTAACAATCGGTGCAATTTTAGAGCAACTTGTATTTACACACAAGGACTCGGACTCGGTATCGTCGTCATCTCCATATTGTTGTTTTACATAACAGCTGCAGTAGAGCAAGTGCACTTTGGTCAATAGTTTCATTTATAATAAAGTAATAAATTAGGAATATTTTTCCCTTGACAATAAGTTTTATGCCAAGATTTTATGTAGCTTAAAGCAAGTTGTCAATTAGGCTACTTAAATTAATTTTTGGCAGCAGTTAATTGGAGCCTAGAGTCTTTTGTCTTTAAACAGCTAATCCTAAACAAGAAAATACAATGATTAAATGTTTCTTAGACAATATTATTCACAGAATTTAAAATATAGCATTTAATTAAGATTTGGACTTGTTTTTTTTTTTTTTAATTTCTTTAGAGAGATTAATTTAAATTTCTTCAAGTTGAATTGCTACCATGACTCTGATTAAACTGTCTTACTGCAAGGCTACAGCCAGACACCTTCCAACACTTCTATAGCTCTTAGAGCCACAGGCAAATTATTTTGGATTACTTCCTGAAGAGACATATATTGTCCTTTCAGAGAAGCAGGCTTTCAGAGAAGCAGGACATTCCCATTTGGAGCTCCAGAAGTCTAGAAGTTGTGTTCACAGGATAAAAATGCTGTATTATTACACTTAGGTACTGGTAAATATGCTAAAGGAATAAAGGACTTCAAAAAGGCTTTCCAGCATGGTCAGCTTCTGGGCAGGAAACCAAGACTTCTTAAAAACAGAAATCACAGAGGTTTACTTCAAAAGGGCTGGTAACCAAAAATTCAGTCCAAGGCTATGATTACACTAATGTCCTTCATATCAATGAAAGTAGAGCAACTAGAGATCTCCCAGTCTTGATATAAAATCGTTCCAATTCTGGAAATTTTCTTTATTCCTGATTAAATGTGCCATATGGTATCATGAATTGTAGAGAAATGAGTCCTGATAGAGTAATACTCCTGATTGAATCTCTTCTTTATACCCACTACCAGTTATGGAGAGAGAATTAAGGCTCAGTTCTTTGGTTTGTTACACAGGAGTAAAGATTAGATAATTATAAAGCTTCCTAGTATGAAATCCTGAAAGCTAATTTGTAATTAATGAATTAATTGAAGAGCTAAAAAGATGATGCATTTTAAATGGTAAATAGATCTAGTCACCTTCTGTCTCATAATTCTTGTCTTCTGTGCTTCTTTCTTTACTGATAGGAATATACACGAAATCATGAAATCATGGATTCATGCTATCATGGAATGGTTTGGGTTGGAAAAGACCTTAAAGATCATCTACTTCCAGCCCCTTGCCATTGGTAGGGATATTTTCCACTAGACCAAGTTGCTCAAAGCCCATCCAACCTGGACTTGAACACTTCCAGGGATGGGTCATTACAACTTCTCTGGGTAACCTGTGCCAGGGCCTCACTGCCCTAAAAGGGAAGAATTTCTGGCTGATATCTAATCTAATCCTGCCCCCTTTGAGTTTGAAACCTGCACCCCTCATCCAATTGCTACACTCCCTGATAAAAACTTCATCTATTTAAGAGTATTCTGGAGCAAGAGGCTGTTAGTTAAGTACTCTGCACACACAAAATCACAATCATGTCCCCAGCTTTGGGACAATGGGAGACTTCACACCATATTTCCTTGTTTCTCCTAGGGAAAGAGCATTTGTGGCTTCAGACACTGTTTGAACTAATTTTCCACACAGCTCTTTCATTGCTACTGCCACAATCCATGTGAAGGCAAAGTCCATTGCTACAGAGTCCATGGACCAGGACAGCAGATGGAAGCAGCTGGGAGTAGTCCAAGTGGAACTGCTTTGGTTTGAAACCAAGAAATTGCTTTTAGAAAACCATCTAAGTGACTTCTTTTGCAAGAGATCTGCAGTGCTGCCAGTCCCATGGCATTCAGAAATCGGTCCCATGTATTCAGAATGTCCCTCCTCAATTACGGATTTTTCAGACAAAGAAATGTTGAGATTCTTTAATTAACATCTTAATGTATTGGAGCCTTTGAACTTCTCATTCTCGACCACTTCTTTGAAGGCAAGTAGCTAAAAAACCCTTCACTTTAAAATAAAATTAAATTCAAATGCATTTACAGGACTTTAGCAACTGGGTCTTCGAAAAAACCATCAAAATCCATGAATCATCCTAAAACCACAGGGGAAGCTGAGAATGCTGCTCAAGGCCATATGTCTCACAAAGAAAGAGCACTGCTTTTGAACTGCACTCACTCAGCCTGGTTGGGTTTTGAAAATCAATAAGAGACCTTCCCTGTTACAGTGGTCTTTTCTTGTGTCTCAGTATCATCCAGCACAGCAGTACTGAATGAGTATACAAAACAAAAAACCCTCCAAAAAACCCAAAAGTGAGAATGACCAAAATCAAATATGAAATGAATGGAACTGTTTTCATTGTCCAAGTTGACTGAAACACAGAAGTCTTTTTCATTATTTAGAAACAATGTCGCTTCTCTTGTGGAAAAACTGATTTTTGAGACAAAATTATTTAACTTTTAATGAAAACCCAAACATTGGAACGATGGTAGTCCAATATAAACTCAAAATATAGTATCAAGATCAAATGTTTGCTCATGGGCAACCGCTGAAAACCCCTTGAACTA
Source organism: Callaeas wilsoni (assembly GCA_013398955.1). Classification (NCBI taxonomy): domain Eukaryota; kingdom Metazoa; phylum Chordata; class Aves; order Passeriformes; family Callaeidae; genus Callaeas; species Callaeas wilsoni. Next base: position 13,718 of record VWPU01010819.1, read on the forward strand.
CATAAATTAAAAACAGATGCTTTAAATTAAAACACATAAATTACCAATGCTGATATTACCATAAATTTCAATGATGAAAACACATCAGTCAAGACTTTAAGGGAGATCCTAAAGGTTACATATAGGAGTATTTTCCATTATTAAACAAAGTGTCACCTGAAGAAGTTCCCTGGAAGAATGTAGGAGAACCTGTGTCAAGTATCTCGGGTTACTGTGACATGATTCAACTATTCCTGTTTTTATTCTGAGCCAGTGTTGTGTATTTCAGGCATTTCTTTCTTTAGTTTTTGGTGTGTGTTCAGCCTGAACAAGGAGCTCCTTGTATCTCATTCTATTTCCAGCTAGACATGGACTTTCTCCCCATCCTCTACACAGAGAGCACAGCTGGAACCAGTAACATCTCTGCTAAAATGAACTGAACTTTTAAGTTCAACCATTTCATCATGCTTCAGGCTGCTTAGCATCTTTCTAACACTAGTGTAATTTGGTATTATTTCCACTAAATAATGGTCAAATCTTGCATATATGCATGGAAAGCTTCCATGTCCTCGGGATAGCACACTAGTTAAAAATACAATTTATCCAGAGTAAACAGTAAAAACACAAGCTGTATTTATAGCTTATTATTTTAGAAGGGTGAACTTTACCTCCAGCTAGAGTATTAGAATTTTGTGTTAAGCAGTTTTGGTTTTGAACAGTTTGAAACAGCACAACAGTGTTGAAAAGCGTATATAAGTATAATAAACAGATGTTATAAATATATAAAATATGTGTATACATGTATAGCTGAACCATGTAAATGCACAAATATATATATATTCTCACACATACATGCATGTGAATGTAGACATTTTCTTAACTACACACATATGTAGTACATTTTATTAAGAAACCCCAAATTTTCATATATTTATTCTAGCTGTTTATATGAAAGCTTCTTTGGTTTCTTTTAAAGCCCTTTTCAGACTTTTCTATTATGATTGCCCAATATTTGTATTTAATATTCTATATCTAGTAAACTGTTTCTCATCTAGGATTTTACTAGATACAGATGAAGCATTGCTTAAAGAGAAGAAAAAATCAACTCATAAAAAATGCGCCTTGTAAATACCATAAAGTATTTGTTCATGAGTTTCTTTAAAATCTCTGTTTGTATTATTATTTTTAACAATGATGCAATCAATGGGAACACAGTATCGACAACTGGCTCAGCCAGAGGTGGAAGAGGCAAAAAATGACAGAGATTCCCTGATATTTTTCTATGCTGTAATATTTGAAGGACATTTGAGGTACTCATAGTCCTTGATTTATAAACTGATACCCCCCTCCCACACACACATCCCAGTTTCTATTTCTGTATGAAGGAGGATATTTTTTACTGTAAATTGACATTAGCTTTTCACTGGCTAACTGCCTGAAGATGATTTGTTGGGTTTGGACGTCCAGCCACCATTAATTTATCATGAGATTGGACGTCAAACCCTACAGGTGTCTTTGGAAGTATTGAAAAATCGTGTTACAGAAAGAGTAATTGACATACAGGTGTTTTTTTTTTCATTTGAGACATGACTTGTAAACAGTAAAATTAGGTTCTTTGGCAGTGAAAATTCATTCACAGTCTGCCACAGTCAGCTTTGCTCTCTGTCTCTAAAGGGAGAACTGAAGTGCCTCAGCACAGTTTGCAAAGCTCAGGTGTCTGTCCAGAATGCTTTACTTTGTATAAAAAAGGGAGCTTAAAAAATAGATTCCTGCATCAAGAAGCTCTAGCAGATCATCTTCAATGATAGGATTTCATCAGCCCGCCATATTTTATGCTGAATGACTTCTTCTGTAATTAAATCAGAGCTTCCAGGAAAGAACCAATGTAGAGACTCCCCCAATTTTCCTGCTCATTTTTACCCACAGATAATCACCGACACGATTAAAAATATGTCTTTCATGTAACTGAAGTTCACCCAGCTGTTACATCAAAATCTTTCTTGTCACTACACCCTTTTTCAAAACATGTAGAAAAATGCTCAAGCTGCAAAATTTTGAGCCTTCCTCACGTCCTGCCTGCACTTCACCCTCCTGGTGACCACCATCCTCTGCAATTTCAGTAGAACAACCTTCTCAAAATAAGACCATGTATTTTCCTAATCCACATTTTGTCATTCTTCCTTTCAAGCTTATGCAGCAATTTGAAGCTGAGCTAACCTTCCTATGACCTTGAAAAGGTAAGTGAAAACCCTATGTTAACAATTCTTCTCTCCCCTTATTTGGGTAAACTAGAAGCCATGAGAGCCTTTTATTGACTTTCACTACAGTTTTCACCCTTGGCAGTACAACTGAACCTGCCCTGACCTTTTCTGACCAAGCGCCTTTGTCCGACAAACTGTTCAAAGCATCTTGCAGCCAGATGTGAGCCCCCACACCCTGAATGTGTGTGCCTGACTGTACAGATCCCCTGCTACCTCCCCTGGCTGCCTGTACCGCCAGCAATCGCCTTCAGCCTGCTGCCAGCTGGCTTGATCCAGAGATAAGACCCCCTGGCCGGGTTAAGAAAATGACACCTGATCATGGGGCTGGTCTTGTTCCCATGAGTGCACCCTCTCTGATGGCTCAGTGGCCTCTGGAAAAACCGCTCCATGCTGGAGGGAGTAAAAGCAGCACCTTCCACAGGCCGCAGGAGGAATGTGCCTTGTTCCTCTCCTGCCCTTCTTGCAGGGTTCCTCAAAGGGGCTCAAGACTTCATTTGTGATCACCCTGGCTACAAAGAGAGCACTGAGGATGCAAAGAGACTCCTGAAAGGATGGACCTGGATAAAGCAATCTGTCCACCTTCCTACCACTGAGTAAAATAATCTTCCTACATGAACAGTCATCTCTCAGCCTGCCTGGCAACTGCTCACAATCATCTCACCCATCATCTCATGTTCCTCTGTCTCAAAGATTGTCCATCACAAATTCCTGTTGTCCTGTGATGTACATAGCACTGGTCTGCCCAGAGCCTGGCTACTTGGTTAGGCAGCTAATTTTGATCTGATGGCTGTAGGGATGCAGACCAAACAAAATGAATAGAGTCAAACATGAAGAAACAAAACCACTCCCTCTGCCTTAACACTCAACAGAACTTCCACTGCCTTCTGTAGTCTTTGGATTAGATATTTGGGATTGTGACCAGCTGTTATCGTACTTAAGGTTCTTTGAATGACACTTCTTGCATTCATTGAATTATTTTGTCCTGGATATCTATAAGCAAGTACAGTTGGTCTTGTTTTCTGTTCACCAACCTTTTCAATTGCTTTCCAGTCTTTGCAGTCCTATGGATGTATTCAGATCCTGAACTTTGACAAAGTACTGCTTTCAGTCCTGTGTTGATCCCATTTTAATCACTGGCTCGTTTCTCAGTGCACTTAGACATCCCTGTGTCTGTCAGCAACAAATATTTGTTTATCACGGTTTTCTCTGGCTCAGTGTTGAAAATCTCTGCACTGCTCATTGCAAACACAGCACTTCTCACTCAGTGTTTATTCTGAGGTTCTCCTTATACTTAGCTGCCATCTCTGTCTCCCTGCTCCACTTGACTCTATCCAACATCTGGAGAGCAGATCTATCCCTGAAGTCAATCTGACTCACATTATCTGGAAATAGCCTGGTTCCATTATAACAAGACCTTCACTGCCCCACTGCCTTCATGGCTGAAAGACATCTCAGCCAATGGGGGCATGGATTAATGTCCTGAAGGGAAAATGTGCAAACCTTCTAACAAGCCTTTTCTTCTCTGTATGAAAGGACTCTCAGCAACCGAGGCTTCCTTGTAATTCTTCAATTAGATGTCCAAGATTAGAAATGAAACTCAAGTAATAATGAACCCACTCTAAAAATGCTTGTTTAGTAACAAATCCACCAAAAAAAAAAAAAAAAAGGGTTACTACTAGAGAAAGGGCTCCTACCAGGTTTGATCTACATGTCCACCAAACTCCTCCCAGTAAATGCTGACATACTCTTACCTGGCAAAAATAGCAGTGGGTATTTTTATGTTTCAATATTCACATACCTATGAGATTTTCAGCCAGCTCTACAGGATGTAATATTGCTGATAGCCTTTGGAAAAAAAGCAACCAAAATATGAAACCTTCTTTCTCACCCCTTCGACCCCCGTCAACACTGTTCATTTGGATCAGGTGTTTTTGAAGTTTGCACATGGCAGTCTCATTTGCATTTAATGTCCTTCAGATTACTTCCTTTTTGTTGTGCTAAACACCTCTCTCAGTTGAGTCTAATTTGATGAGGTCATGCTGTGACTCCTGACCCTTTGGGTTCTAAATGAAACCATCTGACAAAAAAAGTAAGTGGAGTGAGTCTTTTGCCTGTTCGTGGACATTTGATATTTGCAGATGTGCAGAAAATTTTACAGATGACTCTCTTGCCAGGCTAACACTTGATTGGAGAGGTGGAAATAAGTGAATTCCTAGAGAGAATAAAGTATTCCAAAAATAAATAGGTCATGGCAATCCAGTCCCCACAACTCTACTAGCTAGAATAAAAATAAATCAGAAGCAAATATGACCATTATCTCAGCCAAGGGAATCCTAAATTCCCAAGAAGCTTTTCTCCCCCCAAAATTACTTAATTCTTGGTGTTTTCTTCCAATGTTTGTGAATGGAAACACCTGCGTGGCTTGGCACAGAGACCCTGGGATTGTTTGGTGGCTCTGAGGTAGCCCGCGGTGCACATGGGAACCCTCCACCTGCTTTGGGCTGATGTGGCCCAGCATTTATTGAAAGGGTGAAGAGGTGCATATTTATTTCCACTTGTCTCCAATGTGTGTTATAGAGGAGGTCAGCCTGGATGATCCCACAGTCCTCATCTGGCCCTAAAAGCCTGGATCTGTTGCTACGGCTTTGAAATGCTCTCAAACACTGATCACTTCATTCCAGGCTAATTTTATGTGGAGGGAGTCACTGGAATTTTTAACACATATGGTCAAATAAAGAGCCAAAATGCTATTCCAGACTTCTCTGGCCTCAAAATAGATCAGTGTTTTACTAGGATATTATGATATAAAACTGGAAGAGGAAGTAAGTAAGCGTGGAAATTTCTTCAGAATACTTTATCAATGTTGTGCTGCTCATCACCCGTTCCTTTGAGAGGCTGGAAGTGTGACCATGCTTAAATAATAATTGAGGTTTAGCCAAAATACACTGAAACTGTCAGGAAGACCTCATCAGTGAAAGTTAGTTGAGGCCATATATCTCTTTTTATTTGTAACTCTTCCTGTGCCAGCCCTGCCCTCTTCCACATACACGTGTAATTTCCCCCATGAGCTCTTTGGCTCTTTATTCAGCTGTCTGTGGTGTGCATGCCCTCCATAGCAAGACTATTTCAGAATTATCTGAGTGTAGTAAATCATCTCGAGATATACTGTAATTAAGTAGGAATATGCAAAGCATCAGACAGATTATCTTTGAAATGCATCAAAGTACATTATATTATAAGAAAAAAAAAATGGGAAAATCTGCAGGTCATATATTCACTAAACTCCTCTACCTTATATGAAAATGAGTCATTTTCCACCATACCCTGGGGGTGAGGAGGCTGTCAGATGAAGAAATAAAAGACACTGCTAGTTAAGAAGAACAGACCATGCCAAATCACTAATTAAAATTTAGATTTTTTTTCGTGTAGAGAACAGGTGCATATGCTAAAAGCTATTCCAGAACTGGACTAACTTTTACCTCACTTTTTTTTTTTTAAATAATGTTATTTTACAAACCTGAGTAAGTGCCTCAAAGACTGAATGTCTTATTGAACAAAAGTCTTAGATCTACATACATAAAAATGGAGCACTCAGCATTGCATCCTAATTTTCAAAGAATATTAATTTCAATTAATGTGACAGCTTCTGAAAGAACACGTTAAAAAATCAATTTAAAAATAATTTTTAAAATGGTATCATTGATCAAATTAGGTTTGACATCCAGAACTGAGATACAGATATATGAATATATTTAGTTACATCTTAACACAGCCTTATTCCTGCATTTTCAAGACCCCATGTCTTTTCAGTTCTCCACTAAACTACCTATGCACCTAAGAAAGGGGAGGGATTTATTATCATTGCTGTGTTCTATGAAACTTCTCCTACCTGAATCTGAGCTGTATTTTCCATTTTTGTATTAATTGAATAGACCAGTAGTCAAAATGGTTCTTCAGAACCACAGGAATCACAGCCAGGCAGCCACAGCAGTCCTAATAATTAACTACCACCTCACCTTCACTTACAGAATGTGAACTATTTTGACACATCCATTTCTATTCACATACCCCCCAAAATCCTCAAAACTGTTTGGAAGAGCTTTACTCCCACTGCCTTTGGCAGGAATCACAAGAGGAACTGTACCAGGCTCTGACGGGAAATGCTGAAAGCCCCAAACTCCACAAGAATACAAGAGAATCTGAAGGACTTCTACATCCCTGCACTGCCAGACCTGAGGAGGTGAGGTTTGAGTAGCAGCCCAGTCCTGGGGACATCTTGGAAAAGGGAAATTGAAATCGTGAAAAAATTACATACACATATAATATAAGCAGGAGACAACATTTTAGTGTCAGTGTTTCAGCTTAGAAAGGTAGGAATCTAAACTTGCATCTCAGCACATCCTGGAATGACATGAAAAAATGCATATTCATCAGGATTATAGCAAATTTGGGCCTAAAGAAAGAGTGGGATTTTCCTTGTGTTTTGTACTCTGCAAGAGAGGTGGGCCAGAAACAAATGCATGCCTGCTAGCAAGGGAAAGCCTGCTGATACCTAAACCATCAGGGGCTTTTTCCAAAAATGATTTATCCTTATATTACTTGAAGATTACTCATGTAATCCTGTTTGTAAAGCTGAAAGAAACTGTAACGTGCTTCCTACAAACATTCATCTGAATCCTTAAATGAATTTTTTTTTACTATGTTCACAATGCCTTTGGTGTTTACCTTTTCAAGGAATTCCTACAAATTCAATGACAAGCCCGGAAACGAGATTTTTTCAGCAAACATATTTTTTGTCGGTGTTTTCATAATTATTATTCATATTACAGAAGTCTTCAGAGATGCCAATCAGGCTATGAGCCCTATCACGACAGATCAAATTATAATGACAATAACTGCACCAGAAACCTGATCCTGTGTATAATACTCTTGATTACATGCATGGCTCTTCCCCATGGAGGCAGATATCAGCTGTTTCTGTGATACCCCCAGTTCTGGGTTGAAAGGGACACAAGACAACAAAGATACTAAGTGGGGGAACAATCTATGACGTAAATCTTCCTTTAGCTTTTAAAGTTTAAACCAATAAGTAATGTCAGCTAAAATGGTCTCACCAGATCTTCTCTGAGTATCCCCATAACCTGAAATGCTGAGGTTTTCGTGTAGGTAGTGGATAGGAGAAATTCTGTTGCTGGTAGATTATGTCATGCACAAAAAAGCACAGAGAGTGGAGAGCTGAGGAATTTAATAAAACTTGCACAAATCAAGGCATGCTGTAGATGGACAAAACTTGGCATCATTTTGTTCAAGTCATGTTCTACTCAACAGTATACTGGGGGAAAAAATGGGGGAAACTCTGACACAAAACTCCAGAGGGGCACTCCTGTCTTTACTTCCTGTCCTGGGAAGGGGGATGCCTGGCAAACCAGAAAAAATTGTGTCACATGACATGTATTTTCCTCATAAAAAAAATTGAATAAAGATAAAATTTCAAACAGAAAAGTTGAAGTCCTGAGGAGACTAAAATTGGAAGCCATATCAATTTCAAAAATCCACCTCAAAATTCAATATAGTAGGCAGCTACGAACAATAAAATAAGACCATATGGGCTTGGGTCAATGTATTAAAAGTGTGCTGTGCTGAAGGCTGAAGACAGTTACTCATTTATTATCTGCCTTTAGTGACCTTGAGATGTGATCATTTGATTGCACCAAAGTCAAATTTTCCAGAATATAAACTCACAATCAGTGAATTTCTACCCTGTCCTGCCGTGGCAGAGACTGTGGCTAACAAATTCTTACACTGAGTCCCTGAATGTTTGCACAAACAAAGCAGGGGTTGTGATGAGGAAAGGTGAAGCTTTTCTGCTCCATATTGCAAGTCTGGTTTAAGCTGCTCATTTTTATCAGGGTAACGGAACTTTTTATTGACTTCTGACAGCATTTGAGAAGTGATGTCACTTCTCGGAGGATTACTGGAAATGTGTTCTTTGTTTGAAGCCCTCTTAGAAAAAGGCCACCTCCTCTCCAAGTTCCTGCGCTTAGAATCACATCTTGTTTAGGTCACAACTCAAAAACAGCTACAGCCCTGCCTGTGTCCCTCTGGACTGCACAGCAGGATTGCCAACAGTCTGGAAAACTGTGGAGACAGAGTTTTTGCAAGAAAATGGACACATGGTGCACCAGCCATAAGGACAAGTGAACAGAGCACGTAGAAAACGTACACAGCGAGAGAATGCTGATGCTTCAAGGACAGGGACAGCAGCCGAAGAAAAGCATAAACAAAAGATAGAAAACTGTCTCATGATTTGTGTGAATAGGTGCACGGTAGCCGGGCGAACAGAGCCAGAGATCCAATTAAATCACTCCATGTTTTATGTGTGTATATTGCTTTACCAATCATGTAATATGTGGACGCCTGGGCAGGGGGAGCACAGTGTATAATAAGGGTTCTTGGGGGGAATAAAGAGGCTTCTGCTGGATTCATATTGGATCGTGCGTAGTCCGTTTACTCCCGCAGAAAACAACTCTTTTTTTGAAAAAAAAAGAGCCTAAAATCCCCATTGAGCTTGTGCAAAGTGGCTGTCTCAGCTGGCAGCACGGGAGCCCCTTATCCTGGAGGCAGCTGTGGCGCAGGTGACAGCAGGGACGACAGCCCCTGCCCCACTCTCAGGGCACCTTTTCTCACCCTCGCTCATCCCAGGAATGTGCCAGAGGATGGGGACAAGCTCTGCCCTCCCTGCAGGCACCGGAGCTGGGCTGTGATGCTGCGACCAGCGCTGGGGGTCCCTGGAGAGGGTGAAGAAGACTCCACTCCATCGTCCCCCCCAAGCCTGTGCCAGCCCAGCAGTGTGGCAGGTGGCAGAGGTTGTCCTGCCCCACAGCACTGCAGGGAGGCCCCAGAGCTCCACCTGAGGGCCACAGCGGGACCTCGTGTTCGGAATTTTTCTTCTTGGTCTGTAACAGCCCTATTTTGTCAACCCTCAGGACACGCTGCAACGCACATTTGTTTTCCCAAACTGAGAAAAACTGGGAGAACTCTGGCAGGAGATCACAAAGACTGGAAATTTCTTTTCATCTGCTAGGTTATGATTTATGTTAATGATTGGGCAGAGGAAGGAGGGGGACTCGAGAGCAGGCTGTCTGTATGGCAAGGAAATCTCTCCAGACAGTGGGAAGGAGTGGGAAGGAGCACTCAGCACCCGGCGCAGGCACCGCTGCCTGCCTTGAAAATAAATAAGGCTCCAGAAAAGGCAGGTGTGTGCATGGCAGATCCATTGGACAAAATCCTCTCTCTGTGGAGAGTGCAGGAGAAGCAATCGTTGCTTCTCCTTTAAAATTGTAGCCGGAACCCTGCTGGAGATCCCCTGTGCAAAATATGTTTCCTCCAGTTTCGCTCAGGAGGCTGGGATTTGGCTGCACGACACAGTAGAAGTAAAAGTTCAAATGCAGTGGCAATTCCATATGATAGGGAAGCTCGCAGTGAATTTCTTTCTGAAAATGCTGCTTATTTCATCATACACCAAGCTCAAATCCATGCAAGTTCAGCCGCAGCTTCTTTCCTAACTTATAGATGCCTGGAAAGTGGTGAAGGGAGAGGAGAGGGGAGGGAGAAGAAGGGCAAGATAAAACTACAAACATTGAAACACTTAAGCTTGGCTCTTCCATAGAGCATCAGCATCATTCCCAGACTAGCAGCCACTGATTGGTGTTTCAGTTTCTACGTGGCTGTGCCCACTGTGTGCCTGACAGCCCCTTTTCAGCAGCTCTAGCTCTGTATCACGGTGGGATGGCACTGAGGGGTGCCTGGATGACACGCAACTGATGAAAATCATGTTGGAGTTCTATAGAGATTGAATGGTTGCTCAAAATCGAGTTTTTAATGATGCTACACACCACAGCCCCATCTCAGCAAAAGATACTACAGCAGGAGTGACCTTCCACTTTGAAAACCCTGAGGCTTTACTTCAGTGTGAAGGTCCCTTCCTAAAGCTACTCTGAAAAAAGCTACAAGAAACAAAAGTTACATCCAAGAATCTTAAGGACTTTCTGCACATTAATTAACCCTGCAGCACCCAGAGTGGGGCAGGGAAGTGTGGCTAAACCAATTAAGTTGCAGATGAAGGGGAGGAACTGGGGGTTAAGTGCCTTGCAGATGGAAGGATGGGAACCCAGGCTTTCCAGCTTGGAGGCTCAATTTGACTTCCCAGGAGTACTGGAAGTGAAACTTTCCCTGTAGAGCTGCCACTCTATGAAATCAGCTTGGCAGCGTGTGACAGACATAATCCTTTTCCCATATGTTTTATTTTCTATAAATAGAAACACAGCTCATTAGCATTCTGTAACTTCAGGAGATAAGGAGAATGCACAAAAAGACAAACAAACATCTGAACTATTTCCAGAGAGCTGCCTGAAATTCCAGGCAGCCCAGGAGGACAGCTGTGGATCTAGCCTTCTACTCCCCAATTTAACATCACCTGCAGTGCCAGTGACTGAGAAAATATTTCTCCCGATGGCAAGGGGTGGTTGAGCCTCCCAAAACACACAGCACCACTGAGGGTGAAATGGGCCACATACCACAAAGCAGAATATCACTTGGTGGTATCACAGGAGCAGAATCTCAATCTCGGTCTTTGATAAACCATAGCCACAAGACAAGCAGGCAAAATACTTTCCATGTTTGGGATGTTCACACCCCATATAATAAAAGGTGTAACCCTCCCTATGCTCCTGTGAAGCCAAAATGGCTTTTTTACCATCATTTTTATGGCTGATGTGTCTGAAAATACAATGTTGTTGGGACTGTTCTGGACTGTTTATCATGGCATAGCCTCACAAAATACAAAATTTTCTGATCTGTCCTTGATATTAACATGTGATATACAAACTCTCAATTATTTTAGTCCCAATTAAAATAATCTTGCATGTTATTAGACTAGGAAAAAAAAAAAGTCAATTTTATATTTGATAATTGGCTGAAGGTTTCTTAAACAGAATAAGAGATGTAAGAACTGTCATGCTGAATTACATGTGGAATCATATTCTCTAGCACTTTACTCAACAGTGGCTAGTAAAAAACACCATAGAGGAACACAAGCAGAAACCTGACAGGAAAGACAAGAAGGCAGCAGCTTCGTTTCAGGAGAAATTTGAATTTTCAGAAATAGATTTTTTTTTTTCAGTTCAGAATGCAAATAAATCTTATGAAGGAATTCAAGAATAAACAAAAATAGAAAAAAAGTTTCCTCGTGGAAGGGGCACATTAGGTGGGAGACAGTCCCTTGGATAGCTCTTCAACCAGCAAGGGCCACGTGTTTGAAAGGCACTTCAGGTCACACATGTGCAGGGATGAGGTTCCTTCCCTTGGGAAGTGGGAAAAAATTAATGGAAGCTGTCCCTGCCCACGGCAGGGGGATTGGAACTGGATGATCTTTACAGTCCCTTCCAGCCCAAACCCTTCTATGATTTTGTGAAATTCTAGATATTTAGAGGATTCTCAAGAGCACAGGGTGCCACAAAAGAAACTTATTTCCATTCTAGTGCATCAATGACTCATTTCATCAGTGATTAAAAATAACAGACTGGGGACAGGGGATAAATATATGCTGGTTCTTTTAAAAATAAGAACCCTATGAAAATCACAGGGAAAGAAAAAATTTCTAGCACACTGTCATACCAAAATTATATGAATGCCTAACTCCAGGAGGATAATTACAGTATAACACAACTTGAAATGTTTTTCATGTGTCTGTCAGGATCTTTTCCACACAGCACTTTTTTTTTTTTGCCACAGGCCAACAAACGGCTTTAAAAAACAAGCACTTTTTCTTCAAAGAGGATATCCATGATTACTGTGCGATCTCAAGAACAACTGCAAAAGCTCTGGATAAGATTTAGCTTTGTCACTTGCCATGATCACACAGGGCTGGATTTTGAAGCCAACCCAGGCCTCGCCTGGACCCCCAGCACTCGCTGCCCGTGCCAAACCCAGCTCTTTGGAAGGGTGCAGATTTCCAGGTGGGAGTTGATTCCAAGGTGGGCTTTGGGGCTGCAGCATCCCCAGGCGAGTCCATGGGTTCCCTCGAGGGGCTCAGCCCCTGCTGGGATGTCAGGTCCCAGCTGCTCGAGTTCAGGAGTCTATTTTATACCGAACTATGTGGCACCTATATCTATATAAATTTTGCTTTCCTCTGTCTAAAGCTGCGGTTAATTTGAACAGTGAATGGCAGCTTAGAAGATAGAAAAAGATAGGAAAGCACATAGGAGGATGGGAAGCCCACATAGGAGGATAGGAAGGACATCTTCAAATATTCTCTCTAGGAGCCAACACACAAGCTGGGCTTAGAGCACCAGCAGAGTGTTTTCCAGAAATTGTAAGATGATTAAGTATAAAGAGCATCTCTTGGAGACAGCTAAATCTTGGAATTAAGTCATTGAATATCTCAATAGAGATGAACAGTTATGATTTTTATTAATTATTTCCACAATGGAAGATTACACAATCAAGAAGGCTCCTAAAAAATTTGGCTATTGAACAGAAACTTTTCCATACTTAATATGAGCTTTCTGAAAGACAATCTTTAATTTCACTGGTAAATAAATGATAACAATTCTTTATAATTGTTAAAACAATCAAAAACCCCACAAAACTTTCACTGTGTATTCTTAACCAACTGTACAGTTAGTGAAACACCCTCCTTTAGGTTTCAGGGGCTTTTGCTATATTTTTGGAGAAAATCACTTTTCCCCCTTCATTTAATGTTGTCCCTCTCTCTGTCTTTTGTTTTATGGAGCTCGGTCTATCACCAGCCTTTGAGAGTGGATCATAACAGAGACAGGGTTGTTCGTATGAAATTATGAACTCCAGTTCATATTATATGTGGAACTCATGTCTCAGCTTGCCCAGGAAAAGCCTATTAAACAGCATTCCAGACAGCAGCTCTGCCCAAAGGAGACTCTTGTCACTTCCCTGGAGGACTGCCCCTGGGACACCATCAATTCTGTAACCCTGGGCCACCCTGAGCTGCTGAGCTGCCTCTGAAGGAAAACAGTCCCTAAGTACGAGGCACCCAAAATGTTGAGCAGGTGAACGAGATTACAGGTTGGTGTTGGAGCTTGTGGCAAGGAGAGAGGATGAGTTCTGATCAAGGGACTTGACTCATATACCCTTCCAGGAGTGTGGATGGGGTATATTCAGACTAATTTTGGATACTCAGATTAGCACAGGGTGTGCTCTGACTGGGTGTCAGTGCCCACTTCCCATGATCTCCAATTCGATCAATACAATGTTGAACAACTTCAAGGAATCTCGTCGTTAAGAGTCATATGCTAAGCTCATTGTTTTTTAAAAAAATAAATAAATAAAAAAATCACATGCTAAATTCATTGTTTTCCTGTAACATCATCCCAGCGCAAAGCAGAAGTCCAGATGATGCACAGCCCCTGCGGAGCCTTGGGGAAGCACATGTAAATAACTGGTGGGAGTGCGGGTGATCCGAGGGGTCACAGCTCGGGAGGACCCGAGCGCGCCTCAGAGCCCAACCTCGGAATGGCAACTAAATTGTAGCCAGACACGGGGGAGGCAGCGGGACCACCTGTAGGCTCAGCTTGTGTGCTCAGGCGGTGATGAAGCACTCCGAGGACCAGAGCGGCCCAGGGGTGAGTGGCCGGCGCGGCCACCCCCTGCACACAGCCGGGGCAGCCCAGAGCAGCTCGCGGGGCGAGAGGCTTCGGCTCCGCAGCACGCAGCGCTCGGGCGCGGGGCAGCACTTCAAAGGCAGCTTTGACTTTGATAGAGAGCGAGCAGGGGCTGCTGGAGAGGGACCTGTGCTACAGAGCGACCGAGCATGTGCTTCGCATTTCAGAAATTGTATGCAGAAAAGGCTTCACAGATGAAAAAAAAAAAAAAAGGAAAGGAAGGAAGGGGGGAGAAAGGCAGCATACAAAATGGGTATCGAGACTCTTGTTAAGGTAGTGCTCCTGAGCCCCATACGTGATATGACATCGCTGACTGAAAACTGCAGTGCTTGCACTTCAATAAAAATTATTCCTTCTCTCCCCTCCCCATTTGGAGTTCTTTAGCAACACCTCTCCTGAGATGTGAAAGAATGCAAATAAAACATCCAATGTGATCCTTACCAAGTACAAATTACATTAATTTGTCCTTTGGAGAGTAACCTTTAGCCATCACAAAATACACTCTACTGGCTTTCTTGCTTCCCCCCCTCTTTTACTCTTTTCTTGGACTTTTGAAGCAGATTTTTGTTGAATAGATCATACAGGATTATACAGTTATAGCTTGCTTTCATATATTTCAAAAAGAAAATCATAAATATGACCTCATATGTTAATAAATCAATTATGGAATGCTGTTTTACACATATGCTCAAAACATGACCTCTTCCAAGTTCTCTTAGAGTAGAAAGTTGGAGTTTAGATTTAAGGCACTTTAGCTTTAAAGATATTGGGAATAACAATATCTGGTAAATATTAAGTAAAGCAGGTTTTCTGTTAAGGTTTATCTTGCCTTCAATGGTTTATTAAAGCTTGCTCAACAACACGGTTTTAGTTACACATGAATAAGCCTTAACTTTACTTTTCTTCAATAACGAAATTAGTGTTCAGTAGCTATAATTTACTTAATCACTTTTGAGTTATGAAGGGGTGAAGCAGAAGCAGACTGAGTTTTATATATGCTCTTTTGCACTCTCAGAGGCAATTCATCGGTAAAACATTTTCATTTTATAAAACAAAACAATGCTGGTGACTCACGAGGACTTACATAATTGCTTTTTTGGGAGTTTGACAAGAAAAAAAATGTGCAGCAGCCAATCCACACAAAATTTAAATCTGTGAAACAAAAGATGCACAGAACACTTCTCATTCTATTTTAGGTTTAATTCTCTGCTAAATTTCATCCCAGGCTCAATGTAAAAACTCTAGTTTTATTTTTGCCTGCCTGAAGGAGATGAGATAATGTTAAAAAATGTTTGATAGAAAATAAAACCTCGAACAAAATATGTCTCATTCCTTTCTGTAGTTCCTTTGTGGCTTCCATTGCCATGACATGGAGTAAACCAGCATTTTTCCGTAGCGGTTCCCCCTCTGAAGCTGTGCCCCTCTCCCGCTTTGGGAAGCGATGCGCAGAGACCGAAAGCCAGTGCAGGAAGGGGACACAGACTGCTCTGGGCTGGGACAGAGAGGAGGCTCTGAAAATGAACTCAGTGGAGATCAAAGGAATTCACAAACCAGGTTTCTCTTCCCAGCATCCATGGGTATTTTCCTGTTCAGCCTCCCAGTCCCCAGCAGCCTACAGCTGGGTGTGCACAGGCTGGGACCTGCGTCAGTTCTACAACCCAAAGGATGCCAGGTTGCACCTTTTCCATCCGGGGCTCGCCCTCACCAGGCTGAAGTCAGCGTCTGCTGGGGAGAAGCGTGATGGAAGCATTTCACCATAACCTCTACCACACAAAATGGTGTGGAAAACAGGCACTCAAAACTGCAGAGGAGCATGGAGATGAGCAGAGCCATGCTTAGCAGGCAGGATATCCCTTGTCCCCTCACCCACCTGATAGATAGGGCACAAGTTCAACAAAGCAACAGATCAAACTCAAACCCCCAGTTTTATCTACCTCTCCTGCTTTAAAAGCACCCCCTGAGCAATCAACACAACTGTATTCCATTGTTTATATTCAGCAGACAAGAATTATTCCTTTTGATAGGAGCTACACTGGTTTACATCAGCCAAAAGTCCTGCTTCTCTGTCTCATCACACCTAATACCAGCACACCAGCCAGCTGTACGTAGTGACAAAACACCTTCCTTGAGGTGAATTTCCTCAGTACCTGGCAGGATATATGTCTAGGCACTCAAACACCCTCCTACCACCACAGCTAGATGCTGAGGAAATTAAAATGAGCACTGTGGTATTGCTATCAGGACACTCGTGAGAAGTGGAGAGCCTGTTACTGTGCATTTCAGAGAAAACAGCGCTATTAAGGGACACAAATGTGATACTTGGTTTGGATGTTTTCCCATGCAGATGAAAGGAGTCACTTCTCATGCAAGTCTGAAAGAAACTGATTAGATTTATGTAGGCAAGTATCGGCTTGTGATTAGCATTTAGGTGAGGATGCAGTTATGTGCTACAGGAAATATTGCTGTGTGCATTTTCTGTTTACTTTCATTATCTAATGTGCGCTGTATTAGGCTAGGAAAGGCAGAAGTGGTTATTTCAGAGGTTTTTGAGTAACTTGTAAATTTATTACTCTTTCCTGAGACAGGAATTGAGCACACTACTTCTTCATAACACAGTCTTTTTGGATGGACTGGTATAAAATGCCTTCCAAGCAGTTTCAAGCCAGGCTGTTGTTCTGCTTGGAACAGCTACAAAAAGGTTTGAAGAATCAGTTTTCCCAAAGAAAATTCCATCTCACAAAAAATGCCTGTTTTAAGAAGTCACTTTGGTTTTGCTGAAAAGTTCAGTCACAGAAGTGTGTGTGGGGCTATATATATATACATATAGATACATATGTATATGCACACACACATATGTATTGTTTTTCAGTTGAATTGGGATAAAAGAAATCAGAGATTTTACATTTTGCATTTGTCAAAAAAATAAAAAATCTGTTACCAAAATGCTTCATTTCTGGCAACATTTGTCTTGAATTCCACAGGGACATTTACCTTCAGGTAACCTCTGTGTAATTCATGTCTTCATTACAGCTGAGGGGAGATAGACCAGTTAGTCACTGCCTAAAAAAAAAAAGTTTAAAAAAAAAAGGGAAAAAAAGCAGCCAAGGCTGTTGTATAAAAGCTCAGAAATCCTTTCATGCACTGTCTAGGCTTGGAATATAGAAGGAAATCTCTGCCAAGAAGCAAAGGATGTTGAAACAGAATCATGCAATGTGTTAATGCCGCAGGGCATTGGAAGTGAGATGCCAGGGACTTCAATCAGAAATTGAATGATCTTTGTGATATAGCAAAGAGGATGGAATAACATCAGAGAGCTGTGCACACAATGGAAAGAAACAGCATAATCATTTGTCATCACTCCAAGAGAACGAGTGCCGGCAATGACGTTTTCCGAACCAATGTATTCGTGTCATAGTTTGAGGTTCAAATACCTTTCAGGAGCAGATACCACCAGCAACAGCCTCTGATGGCACAGAGGTTTGCAGCAATATCCACCTCATCTGACACTTCAAAGGCCTTGTGCTCTGGTCCTCAGACAGTTAAGTGTGGATACGCTAAGGTGGCTATGAAATCAGATTAACTTAAAGAGCTTGTATAATTCACAGCCTATTAAGTTAACCCAATTTCAAAACTGGTTCCGCTTTGCATGAGAATGGACATCTGTGGCCTTCAAAATCCTCTACTATTTTTCATTCTTTATGAGGTATTCTTCCTTCTTTTATACTGCTGCTGATCTCTAGCTGTGTCTTATAAAAAAAACTCAACTGAAACTGGTCAGATACCTAAAATGATCATGGCCCATTATATGCAAAATGTATAATTATACTGAAATGTTATAGAAAAAAAGCTGTCCAAATGTCCTGCACATGGACAGAACTTGAACCAGAAACTCTCACTTTGATTCAGATAAGCCATTTGGTCACCAATATTGGTCAACTTACTACATATTTTGGCAATAAAGTCACCTTTTTCCCAGTGCTGAGAGGTCAGTAGCTCTCGACAGGATCTAAAGGCATCATCATATGGTGTCTAGCTCTTCTGTAGAGGGTTCTACACGAATATTTGAAAAAAAACCCTAATTTTAGGCTTCTGCTTCTAAAAATCTGGCATTTAATTTAACATTCAGCCTTTGTTTGCCAAAAAGAATACAATACTACATCAAGTAAATCAAGTACTACGTACTAGAAATCATCCCTGTAAATATGTGGAGTTTTAAGATACAAGGATGTACATTAAGCAGAGAGCAGTACTTTCAGGCTGAGGAGCAGCACCATCACACTTAGATGGTGAAACCAAACTCTAATTATAAGATATCGTCTCACCAATATAACTTCATATTTCAACATTCAATACAACATAATACAGTCTAATTTATGAGGTGCCTTATCATGCAAACTTCCATAGGCACAGTAATTTAAAAGGGATTATATATAAGTCCCTCTAAAAGCAAATATCAAAAAGAAAAGATTCTTGGTCTTGCAATATTTCAAAAACTTTTATTGAAGGAATTTCTCTGCTTTTGGGGTGATGTGGAAGTCCAGAGAGAAGAAGGTACATGCCAAAATTATTAAAATTGGATGTTTCACTCTGGTACTTAATTCTATATCTGGCAGTCAAAGAAAGGTCACAAATTCACCTTTTCAAAGGGCTATGTCTTAAATCTATGTAATTTAGTGTCATTTCATCAACTTACAGCAGCTGAAGATGAACCCATTGCTTTTAGGAATGTTGTGGGAACGTTTGGTTTGATTCTTCACATTCACACGTATTCCTAAAATAAAGAGGATTCTTACCGCCTACGTTTTTGCCATCTAAGTTTCCAAATGTCACGATCTTGTAATTTCTTTCTCATGGACATTCAGAGTGTTCCTGATTTCCATTGCTACCAGGCATGTGCTGCAGGATGTGAAGGGAAGCAGAATTTACCTGTCCAAAGTCAGGACGGCAAAAGCTCCTCAGGCAGTTTTGAAAAGCATGAATGGCTTGAAGACTTTTCGTGCAAAATACACGTAAGAATATAGCACTTCTGTGCCCTGCTATCTAGCTCTGCCACATAGACATCTTTTTCCCATTCTCCTAATTAACAGGGTTCATGGATAAATTCCAGCTGATTGCTACGCTCTGAACAAAGCAAGAGCAATGGAAATGCTGGCAAGCACATTCTCGCCAAGATTTGCATAAGTTTTCATTCAGGATTACAGCCTTTGTCCTACCCAGATGAAGACATTTAACATTTTCTTTGACTTTATCAGCAGTTGGAGCATCAGTAACATGGTTAATAGGCTGCCTCAGGAAGCCAAGGCTCCACTTCTTTTTTCGATTTTTGTTTTAAGGGGAGTTAGCCATTTTGTAAGGATGTTAACTTATGAGCATTGCCTGCTGCTCATACAAGTGGAGATATCTTTGGTCAAACTGAGATTTGCTTTAGATTTCGTTCTCAGGTACCAAGGAGATGCTTTTACGAAAGATTTGTTACTTGAGATACTGCAAGTACAGACAGCCCATAGAAACCCTGGCTTCCAAACAAGATGGAAAGGTAGTTTTCATGCAGAGCTGTGCACACGTAATATGATTGGACAATTTGAACACTTGGACAGTAGCAGAAAATTGTGTAAAAGTCATTCCATCACCATGTGGTTGTCTGCCCATGCCCCTCGGAGGAGGGAGGTGAGCAGCCACCATGAGAATGAGAAAGCACACCCAGTGTTTCCTCCAGGACATTCATCACTGAAAATGTGCCCTGGGATCAGCTTCCGCACACCAAAATTCTGTTCTTGGAAAGGCATAAAAAGAAATCTTCGTGTAATATCCCAGGTTAAAAAGGCAGACACATCCGAACAAACCCAACTACCAGATGCTACCTTTGGATAGGATTCAATCTTCAACTATCGTTTTTAAAAGGCATTCTCCAGGAAATTAATGTAACCTATCTCAAGCCTACCACAACCTACTTGATGCTCTTTACCCAGGAACAATCAAACAATTTATATAAAGTAATTGAAATGACCTTTTCTGTGCACTGGGCCATGGTAAGTGATAGTATAGAAACGTACCGACATGTCACGACATCAGCTGCATCAGGCTCACGGAACTCATCCATTACTCTGAAGAGGTGCCTTGTAAAATGAATGGAATGTTTGTTATTATGGGAAAATAAGTCAAAAACACTCAATAGCATTAATCAAATAAAAATAATGTGGAAATTTAAACTTTCAAAAAAGAAAACCCTGAATCATCTGTGAACTTGGCTCTGTATCAAGCATACACCATTCATCTTCACACGAAAGGCCCTTCATGACCTATCCACACTCCACCTTATCATTTTTTTTATATGTTGTCAACCTGTCAGCTCTCTCCTCGGGTCAGCCAGTGGTGCCTGCCATCATCCCCTCTCTGTTGTGCTTCTGCCCTTTCTCCCATGCCAGCCGCCACGCATGGAAGAATCTCTCATACTTGTCATCAAACCCCATCTTTCTCTCTCAAACGCTGCTAGAAATGCTTCCTTTCCTGGGACAGCCATAGGAAAACACTTGGTAGTGAATATAATGACTTTTTTTTAACTCTGGCTATTCTTACCTAATTATTTCCTTGTCCTTCCCTGTCTGTCTGGTATAACTTCATTATTTTGGTTCTCCATCTCCTACTTTTATTTCTTGTCTTAGACTAGAAGTGACTAGGGGCAGGAATTTAGTCCTTGGTTTATATTTACAGAGTACTCAGTATGAGAGGTTTCTGTCTTTAACTGAGACTTCTTAACCATTACTGCTTTATTAATGATAACTTCTCAGTAGAGCTGTACATTTTTATTTGGGTTACATAAAACCCAGTGGCAACATCCAACCATATGGAGTCATTCAAAAATTCATTTAAAAATGAACCATCCTAAAAATTTTATTTTTTCCCTATAAATAGGGCGTTTACTAGCGAATACTCTGCCAGTCAGTCTAAAATTAGTCACAATCTCTTCAAGTCATTTTTAGAGGAAAAAAATTAACACAAACAGAAGAGCATGAAGACTTCCAGCCACCCTACCATCCATATACGTTAATTTTCCTCGTGACCTGAAGATGCAGGTTGAAATCACCCATGTCTGGATACGTGCTCCATGAGCTGGACTGTTTCAATGGAGAGAGACATTATTGCCACGTCACTCTGGGAAAGGCACTGAAGTCTGGCCCTTCTGTTTGCAGTGCTTTACTTTCATTGCATATGCCTATCATGGGTGAAAACTAATTTATTACTAGCTTGGGAAAAAAGTTTTCTTTGACCAGTCTTGGTAATACTTGGTTTTCATTTAAATGCTTTTGGTTCTATCTAAACCATATTTTCAGATATTTTTTCTCCTCTCACGGCCTTAATCTCAAGTAATAACTTTAAAAAAGCAGCAGAATTTAATATAAACCTTTAGTGGTAAGACAGGTAATAATAATAACAGTAAAGAGTGATTTCCCCCCTCCTCTCACCATAGGTATTCGTCATTCTCCAGTGCCTGAGGGAGAAAAGGTGAACTTTCTACATGTCTGAATGTCATGAAATTCAGGCAGTTTCAGTGCAAGAAAGAATGAATTCCAAAGCTGTGAACCTGTTCTTTCCATTATGGTTCCGAAAGAAATACAAGACCTTCCACAACATGTAGGGAAATAAAAATGTCTCATGGCTGTAGAGTTTGCTAAACCCCAGACACTTGCTATTTGTACTGAACAGGTGAAGCTATTGTGAAGTGTGTGGCAGGGGGGTCATGTAAATATGTCTTGTTGTGCATAGTAAGAAAGACTCTAGAAATAATATTAGTAGCAGCTAATAGGAAAAAAAAGAAAATAAAACATATTTTCTTCTGTTGCATTTGTTTGTTTGTTTTAAAATCACCCTTCATTTTGAAGCTACATTTCAACATTTCTCTCATGAGCTTGTAGCTGGGACAGTTGCTTGATGCTACATGTGCATGTATGTGATGGAAAAGGATGAACACTGGTGCCTCTCTTACCAAAATCGATGGCAAACACCCCACTGACTAAACAGGCATGAAACTAGATCCAGAATAAATAGAACAGCACCCATGTTTTGTCAAAGGAAGGACACCAGCAGCTTGACTGTGAGCTGGTGTTTCATAAGACCTTGGAGTGGCACAGGCACCCAGCTACCCCACAAAATCAGTTTCTGTGAAAAAACAACCAACCAAATAAATACTAAGCCTCTTAAACAAGGAGGAATGAAAGTCTCAGTGGTAATTTCTGTGTTTCTCATCACTGGTGGGAAGAAGCACATGTTTTGCTTTGTGGGCACACAGTCCTCCCATATGAAAATATAAGTGGGGTTGAAAGCCCACCAGTCCAAGCTCACAGCTGCTCCTGCTACATCAGCAGACAAATCCAGATGTGCAGGACACAAAATCATTTGCCTTCACTAAGTGGAGATAAGAGACACTCGTGGAGTAGCCACCCACACTAAGAAGTGAAGCAGAAGGTTTTCAATACTTTGAGCAATTTTAGCCCATTGTGTGGCAGTTTTAAGGCAGTTTTCAGGTGAGGACTGAGTCTCCATCCTCCCATTGCACAGATTGGTGTATTTAAGTATGGATGAACAATTATGGGTTTTTGCCAAGGCCCAGGATATCACATCAAACCTGGACCCCACTGTTTCACACAGCACTTATTCTTCACACCACTTAAAAGCCTTCTGTACATGGCGTGCCAGGGAACAGATGCAAATAGAGCTGGAGATACTGCACTAGGCTCCTCTCACTAGACAATCTTCTGGCCTCCTAATGAGTGATTTTTTAATTAAAAATGAGTGGCACATGCAGGTTGTCGTCTCATCAGTGGAAGTTAGAGATGCTGAGCTTGGAGTGATGGTTCATTGTGTAAAATTTAACAAAGTCTTTTCCTTACTTATAAAAGGCCAAGCAAACACAGACATTTTATCAGCATCACATCTGAGTGTAGAACATACGAATTATCTTATATATCACAGTAAAATGTAACAGCCTCATGTTAAGTGTCCCAGTGCAGCCCCAGCCAATTCTTCCCACAGCCACAGGCTCCTTTTCCCTGGCCTGTGGAGCCCTGGGAGCCCCCTCCACGCAGGTGCAGCCCCGCAGACAGAGCAGGCACACACTCTGCAACGTGCTCGAGCTTTCTTCAGCCCCTTTCTCTTCAGGCTCCCAGCTTTATTTCTTCCTAGAACAAAATGCATTAAAAAAATTCACCTCATCAGCCACATCCTCTTTCTTCTGTCTGCCAAGGACTTTGCAGACCCTCCAGTGTAACACCTGACAAACTGCATTCTCTCCTACTCAGGCTTTCAGTACTGCTCTCCCTGTAATTGCAGCCGCTACTAGGGTATTTTTTAATAGCCACCTGCTATTTTTTAAAGACCTGATGACCAGGTGAAGGGCTTTAGAGGCCAGATGAACCATCTAGCTCAGGCTAGGGTGTTTCAACTTACTGCGTTTCAGAGCAGAGTCTCATGCCTTTGTAAATGCCAGCCTTTATCTGATGAGGTATCTGCAAAAATCTTGCCTTGCTGTGCTTGCACATCACGTTTTTACTGAAGGTGGGCTCGATCTAGAGGAAGGAAGCAGCAGCAGAGCCGGCAGACTCTGAATTCCCAGAGAGCTCAAGGGCTGTGGATCCTGGTTCTGTCACTGCAGCAGGATGAATTTCACCTCCCAGCAGAATGGCACCTGCAAGAGAAGGACACGTGAGAGAGCAGGAACACCTGGATTCGCTTCTTTCCTCTGCCCAGGTTTCAGTATATTCCTTAGTCTCTCAATACCTTTCCTCCCCACCTGTGAATTCATCACTTGAGAACCTTCTCCTCCAGCCTCAGCTGGAGATATCAGTTTGTTCCCACTTCATTGAAACACTAAATATATAGAAGGTAATGGAGTTCTTGGATGATGCTTGGCTATGGTGATACAGGAAACACTTGAAACAGGCTTTTACAAAATAAATTACAAAATTTATTTTTCACATAATTGGGCAGGGAACGATTTGAGGCCTCAACAAGCCTTTCCTCTAGAGTGCAGCCCAAAGTCATGGCACTAACTGATGCTTCATTCCCCCTCCTGAGTAACCCCTGAACTTTTCAGCCATGTTCTAAATCCATTGTGTCTGGTTTCAGTAAGATTAGATGCACTTTTAGATGGCATACTACGAGATTTTGATAGGTTACATTACCAATCAAACTTTAGGGATGTTGAATCAAGGGCCACGGGTATTAAATCAGCTGGGGGATTATTTTTTCTGGTTTTGCCAATTTTATAGGCAATGCCACCTTTTTATTACTATTACTCTCACTGAACACAGAAATCAGTGAAAATCTTATCCTTCTTTCAAGTTTTGCCAATAATTTATTAAGGCTATTTTGGAACACGCTTTCATGAATTTTCTCATAAGAAATTAAGTAAAGAAATTGAGTAAAGATAAAGAGAGGACTGTAGACTTTGGGGAGCAATATGACAGCCACGGCTATTTAGGCACCTGCAAAAAATCCTTCTGAAGCTCAGGAGACGCTTTTATCTGCAAATACAAGCCATGATTCCGTGGCAGAGCTCACAGTTATTTCCAAAGAAAAGCCACATCTTACAAACAGGGATCTCCTTAACCAAAGAATGGATGAAAGAAACGCTTCCAAGTTGCACCAATCCCACACTGAGTTTTTGCTGAAGGTGTCCATTCCTTGCAACACTGGATCTAATCCTGCTCCACTAAAATTAATGGAAGAAATTTCCTGTCAACCCCTTCCTAAGAGGAGTGCACTTGTCATTACAGTGTTGAAACTATATTGCAAAATACTCGGTGTGTTTCAGAAAGATTTCTCTTTTTTTTTTCTTTTTGTAATTGCCAGCAATTAAACATGTTTATCAGATTTTAGCCTCCCTCCATCATTCAGAGAGGTAATTAAAGGTTTAGTCATTGCATACTGAGCTGTTTTTCTGTTTCATTAACTGCAGTGAGTCTCTGAGAATGGGGCTGATGCTGCTCTTAGAGTGTTGCAATTCCACAGAGCTTCCCGTGGGCAGGCAGGGCACTGCCCGGTGCACCTTCCTTCTCGTTTAAAATCCCACCTCCTGCAAAACCCATTTCACCCAGGGACCTGGGCTGGACTTACTGGGGAAAAAAACTACATGTTCCAACCTCTCTGAATATGAAGTCATTTATCGAAGTGCCAAAGCTGGATTTGTGACTAATACCACAATACCATGTGACGGTTGGGCACTTAAACGCCTCATCTAAGGTTTTATTCCTTCAGATGCCAAAAGGAAAAAAC
Organism: Callaeas wilsoni; assembly: GCA_013398955.1. Lineage (NCBI taxonomy): Eukaryota > Metazoa > Chordata > Aves > Passeriformes > Callaeidae > Callaeas > Callaeas wilsoni. Next base: position 38,925 of record VWPU01010819.1, read on the forward strand.
TGCTGTTGCTTCAAGCTAAACCCAGGGTCACCTTTAGTCCTGGGTTTAATCAGAAAGTCTTTCAGCTCAGATGGCTGCTGGTTGAAACGCCATCCTGCTCCTCCAGACCAATCACAAAATCTCGCTATTTCTGGGCAAAAAAATTGATACTGCTACTTACAAGGCTTAGCATCTCTGTTAAGGCTGTAGTACAGCAGCTTTGTGCCTCTTGGCACCTCTGGTTTCTGCTTACCCAGAGCTGTCAAACCAAAATTACAGCGAGCAGAAATCCAAGGCACTTTAGGATTCACTATTTACTTTCGATTCTGCACTGCAGAGTCTGACTCCAATACATTCGGGTATCACAATTGCAATTTCTGAAGCTATTTACCTTGAAAAGTTTGTATTACAGTGCTAGTGGTGATATATGAAAATAAAATATTTACTCAGTTGTGGGATTCACTCCTCAGCTTCAGGAAGAGGTTTGCCTCAAAAGAGACTGAGGGCTTTTTACCGACCTAGAGCAGTGCCATTATAGCTTGGAAAAATAAACATGAATCTGTTGCCTACATGAAATTATTCTACACTGCATAAGAGATTTTCTTCAACCCATTGACTCCACACAAAGGCAATTTTGTCATGTCGTAAGTGAACAGAAAAATAATAAAATAATTGAATAACATTGTTGGGAGTCATTATAAAAACTTTTATTTTGCCATTGTTTGGAATGCTTGTATTAAACTGACAACTGAAGAATCTGGGCCATGGGATAGAAGTAAACAATATGAATTTCAGTGATAGATATGCTGCAAAGATTGGTGCCATAATAAAATATAATGGATTTAGTGCACTCACAGCCTCACACTTGCCCTGATGCTCTGTCCAGATTCTGTTTAAATCATCCCTATCACACTCTTATAAAGAGTCCATTTCTCAGGACACATAAAAGAAAATAATTTCTACCAAAAATTTGTGAGCGTGTTAAAAAAAAGAAGAAAGTAATTTTGTCCATGTTATACTCTGAAATTATTTTATAAAATATATTTTAAAATCAGTAAGTTTGCAAATAATAAATTAGGAATACCTGTAACCCTTAACTTGCTTAATGGAAAAGTAAAGATTTTGTTGATAATACATGTAAACATGAATTTCATGGGTTAGTACACTTGTTCATATTAATTACTTTCTTCATTTCTTAAGAGGTTTCACCTTCATTCTCAAATGAATTTTTTCAACATCATCTTCTAAGCATTAGATGTCACTGTACCTTTTTTGCTAAAATACTGAATTCGAGAGCAATTGTTTTTTTCCCTATGCAGACATTTCATAAATCACCTTTTAATTCTCCTTTGGATAAATAAAGCAGTATATTTTTAAATTGGTTGGTATAAATTATATTTTCCAGACTATGCATCACCCAAGCAAGTAAATCCAGAACACTTGTCTGACGTTTCCCCCTCTTGACTTAAAAATGCACATTCCAGCCACTTGTTAACTTTTACTTACACAAAACCGAGATTTTACTGGATTCAAGTCATCCCTGCTCTGCGGTTGTGCTCTCTTTGTTAGCAGAATCACTTTTTTGTTTCCATTGACCCTGTGAGGAGGGAATAAATGGGCTGTATCAGAAATAGGAGCATTCTGCAACATGCTTTGGGTAGGGAAATATTCTTACAGCGGCGACTTCTCACAGCACACCTCTTTTCAGTGTGGTGCAGAATTTTCTCCATACTCAGGTATGAAGGTGAGATTTAGAGTCAGCCAGATACGCTGCCAAATAAGTTCTGCTGTTGATCAGGAAAGTGATTTGAGCCCAGTTGAATTCTACCCACAATATTTCTCCTGTTTTCTTCCCGCTTTCCCGCATCATTAATGAACATCACAACTCAAGCACATTCATCTTCGGTGTTCTCTTCTGAGCCTCCCTACCCTGTCAGCTCCTGTGTTCAAGCCGTGATTTCTGCTTCACTATTGTTTTACTATTCTAACCGTATTTTACTTGCTTCTACAAACTGCTTCTCCAGCTCATCCATTTTCTTCATTTCTGGTACTGCTAAAGCCAACATTAAAGTTATTTCTCACTGTCCAAACCTAGATCTTCAGCTGTGTGTGCTGGACATCCCCACCTGACTGCTCACAGCAAGCTGTACACCCTTATGCAGATTAGTTACCCAAGTTTCTTTTCCCTAGCTTTCAATTTAATTTAATTTCTCGTCATTTAGGACAGGCCCTGTCCTTGAAGAAATTTAGGTACATTAGAAAATAATGCTTCGCATGACTTGGATGGATCTTTAACTACTTCTGAAAAATATGTCTGAAGGAATTATAATATTATTGCTAAATTAATTTTAGTTAAATGCTTCTGGAGAGCATGCTTCAGGAATTTCTATAAGTTATATTTATCCCACCAGTGAGGATTATCTGACTTTTTATAAGCTAATCCTCTTGAGTGCTATGTCTCAATCCTATGAGAAAGCATGTAATATTTTATATTACAAGTGTTTTAATTTTATCTTCATTAATTTCCACTTTAAACACATATAAGTGTTCCCAAAGAAGGGCAGACAGCAATCCACATGCAACATTCATCGGTTTTGGTATTTTCCATTATCATGCAATAGCATCTAGTATTTTTGAGCAATTCCTTTGTTTTCACTCTTATTCCCATTGCCTCTTATTTCACAGGCCATCCCCATATTTTCATGTCTTGGCAAGTATCAGCTGCAAGACTGATTCACCTTCTGATGATTATTTTGGTCTCACTAGAACAATCAAGGGAAGAGAAAGCAGTTCTTTAGTATTTATATTGAATTGTGTTTATATGGGTGGCCAAATTCTGCCCTTAGTATGGGTGTACAGCTCTTCCTGAGAATTTTGCCCTTTAATGCAGTGATCCTTTATGCTTTGCACAAGGAAATGAATATTTTTATGTCTGCAAAATGAAGTAGGAGATAATTCTTCCTTCATTTCAATGAAGTCATACAGCAGCTATGGATCTGCTCTAAACGTGGAGCTGATACTCATTCAAAAGCCATGACTGGGCCCTGATATGTGATTTTGGGTAATCATGGTGTCTTTATAGGGATGTACAGAATTATCTACCTTGATAGTTTTTCCAACGCATAAATTTGCAAGCAGGAAATTTCAGAAAGGTCATTTATTACACACTGGGTGTTCCAACAAACACAAAGTCACAGTCACAAGCTGGAATCCTCCTGAAGCTGTTGGTATTGAGTCAACAGAAAGTCTGACAAACCTGCATCTCACAGGTGAGGAAGGAATGACACTTCAATGTCTCATAGTATTTTCTGGGTAGAGCAGAAGAGTCAGAGCTTTGCAATTGATGAGCATCCACCACTTCTGCTGTGATTCTCCACCCATTTTTCTCTCTCAAGCTCTACTGTGATCCCCAAGACAAAGAGGCAGCTTTGTTCAGAAAGGTGTGTATGGTTTCTGTGCTCTCCTTCAGTCTCACTAACGCTATTGCAGGAGTTAAAGGACATTTAAATCACACCTTGACTTTCTGTCACCTTTCCAGAGATGGGTGAGTTTCAAGAGAGAAAACAACACTTTAAAAAGACATGCAGCCCATTTCACATCACTTCACTTAATTACAGAATGTTCTGGAGTTTCAGTGGCTGCTTTGCATCCAGGTGCCAAGCTCAGCAATGAACACCAGTGGCTGCCACGTCAAAACTCAGTTTGGGCAGCAGCACTGACAGAGGAGGACACTGAAAGCCACAGAGGAGAGAAACACCACCACTGGATGTGCCTCAGTCTGTGGAAAAACTCCTGAATTTTATAGACAGGTGTTTCTGTTCATTTATAATGCTGTAAAGGCTGTTTTAGCTACCTAATAAAGGTTTACAAGGCAATACCATTATCTATTTATATAATACAATAACATCATTTGTTTCTGCAGAATTCATTTGTCTTGGGTGAAAACTCAGGTATTTCCTATAGAAGCTTCTCAGCATATTTCCCTTCGGAGATACTTTCCTCCTTGTGAAATTGCAGCTGCAAGTCTGAGAGAAACAGAGCGATTTTCTCTTCCCTAACTTGAGCAGCATTGCAAACAGCCTGTCCTCATCAGAATACGAAAATGTTCCCGTTACATCTGTGACTCTCGCTGCTCTCTACACCACTGCTTTTCAGAGGGAGAGACAAATCCTCCCAGTGTTCCTGAGCAATACATTTTGCATTTGGAGTTCTGACTTGGCTGACACTTTTTAAAATATACATATATATTCAGAGTCAGACAGCTCCCCGGTGACTATTACACAGCTGCAGATGCTGAAGGGCACAAATTATTCCTGCAAAGGTCAACATTACCTTACACTAAAAAATTGTCTTCCTGACCATTCATTCTTTCTTGACTTCCACACTGCGAACAAGTGATGAATTTTTATGATTTCACCACCAGCCATTGGTCATATTATGTACCTCTTGGGGGGAAGAAGTGAGGAGGTGGAGAGACCCCAAACCACATATAGACACCTAAAAATGTGTCCTTTTTGTTTCACAGGATGACAGTAAACCAGAAGAGCCAAAGTTTCATTTGGAAGCTGTTACGGGACTTAATAAAAGTGTAAGTGAGCCACAGAATGAGTCTTATAAAAGGGATGCAAGGATGTGTCCAGACAGCCCAAATTTAAACTCATATTCAAAGTCTACTGTTTCCTACTGGCTAGCCAGTTCAGAAGGCAAGGAGCCAAGCAGCAGATCTGAGACCTTTGTGGAAGTTAGTTAGGCAATTTTAATATCGCCCAGAGCTGCTTAGCAGTAAGTGAAATTCCCCAGGCAGAACCTGTGTGGAGGATAGACATTCTGCTTCATGAAGGAATATGCTACTTTAAAATATGATTAAATTCAGATGTGGGATGAAAGACAGAAAAATTAGAAGTTCCTCATGACTTTCCTTTAACCAATTGAAATATTATATTCACCTACACTGAAAAATTTTAGTTTGGTTACTGCAATACTAAAAGCGGCATAAATTTAAATGATCTCCACTTCAAAAATGAAAGCTTATGCATTGCAAGCTTTGTAAGAATCCCTTCTTACTTTTTCCTTCTGCTCCATATTCTCCTTAAAATTGATATCATTGCATCAAATGCTTTATTTCAACTGAAGCTGGAAAAAAAATGGTTCCCTCAAGAGTTTCCTATTAGCTTTTCCCACTTACTACTGCACACCCTACTTTCTCCAACAGAAAATGGAGGAACGAAGAATTGGCTGTTGTTTAGTACTTTATTAAAAATGCTCAGCTCCTCTAATACCAGAGGAAACAGAATGGAGCAGAAGTCACAGGCTGCAGGCAAGAACTTTCTCCCCTTTTGTCAGAGCAGGCAGCATGTAGAGTCTGGCCCTAATCAGATTAGGTTGTGCATATTTATAAACATCTGAAGACCATAAAGAAAGACTCCCAATTAAAAGATACTCTGGATTTGCTTCTGCAAGATTTGCAGAAAAACATGGCGATTAACATTTCCATTAGAGACTGGGTTTGGCACAAACCACACTTGTTGAACTGGGTCCTCTGGAAATCTCTTTTCTACCAGAATGTATCCCTGGGTTCTTTACAGATACATTGAAAAAACGTGTCCCATTTGATCTGGGTGTATGAAATTACACGATGCCATGTCACTGCATGGGATGTAACCCCATGTAATGTAATGCACATTCAAGCAAAACTCTCTTTTGCATTATGGGCAGGAGTAAATTACAGATAGGAGTTTACCATAATTGACCACAAACTGGCAATAAGGCCTATTTTCTGTCTTTGTAGATTACTATCAAGTTAGCTAAGCCCTTCTCGAGCTTACTTTTAAAAGCAGTTAAGAATATGAAAGATATTTAAGATGAATCCATTCTCTGGATAAACATGTTGTGTGAACCATCCAAGCTATTTGGAATGGAGAATGAATCCAAGATGCTGGTTAGGTGTGGTCTGTTTGGTAAACAGCCTAGCCGTGCCTACAGTTTTTCATAAAAATGTTTAACTTCTTTTTTTCCCAGTTATTCCTCAATTAAGGTCTGTGCTGTTGTTACCTCTTAACAATAGCACAAGGCTGAACTCATGTCCAGCAGCTGCCCACAATGTGTCTCCTACAGCTGAAATCACTTCATCATTTATTATTCCAAAACATTAAATAAGGGCAGACATTTTCCTAAAGAATTGATTTTTAAGGGCTCAGTATCAATCAGTTCTTTTTGCCTTTGATCCTCGGTAATCAAGGAGCCAAACATTTACAGAATTCAATATGTAGCCCATTTAAAGATATTCTAGACTTTCTGATGCTCCCATGAACTACCTATTTGCTTTAGACAATCAGCAAACTTTTTATTAATGGGATGCTTTATCAGCACGCAAGGCAAACTCATGGCAGTGTTTCTCTGAGACAGATCTAGAAAAGTAAGCACCCTAATTGGGCCATTTGCATTTTAATATTCCTTCAGCAGCTCTGATTAGCAATACTTTGTCAAAGCACAGGTGCTGAGCCTTGCCAGCGCAAAGTCTCCACTGTCACTTATGGCTCACAGTTCATTTTTGACTGCTGGAGCGTAACAGAGATCTGATCCATCTGCTGACCACATCCATCCATCTCTGGGTTCAAGCACTGGAGGAGTTCCAGTTAGTGTTTTTTGCAGTATTTTTTGCGGATCAGTTTAGCAATGAATCCAGTCCTTTAAAGCAGTGTGTTTCCAAATCCCTTTCTTGTTGTAAAATGGACCTTTCCAACTTCTCAGGATTTTTTTGCCCTAGTTTCAATTGCCTCTTATTTTACTTTATTAAATGAAGTGATCTCCAGCCATTACAAAACATTGGCGTAATTTATTCCAGTGCAATCTGCCCTATGACCAAGAACTAGAATCTCACAAAAGCAGCTGCATCTGTATCAACATTTCACTTTGGAAGATGCTCCTTGACTGTCCTAGGTTGTGTTCAGGTAGGGAGAGGACAAAGAGGGATGTATTTATCGTCAGAATATACTACAGATATACTACAGAAATACTACAGATAAAAATGCCTGCAGAAAATTTTTTAAAAGTCTTACTTGAAAAAAAAAAGGCCTTAAACTGTGGATTTCTACATTATTATTATTACTATTATTACTACTACTACTGGAGTTACAGTTCTGGACATGCCTCAGGAAGGAAGCATATATGATCACACAACACCTGCAGCCTGCTGCGTCAAACAGGATGGGAAAATCACCTGCTCACGGCACAAAAAAGAGTTTTCTATCATATATTGTAAAACAAGATGCTGTAAGTGCCCTGGAGGAACTGCCTTTTCATTGCTGAGCCCTGTTACAGCACTGTTCCTCATGTAATTCTCACTCAGGCTAATAATATGATTTCAAGTCATATCCAGGCTATAATGAAAGTGGGAAAAGAACTTGAAGTAGTGCCAAAAAGATCCAGTTGTTTTGTGGACCTTAGGCCCTGTGTTGCAGAACACAACCCACAGTACCATTAGTGAATTAAAAAGATAATTCTTCAGGTCAGTTTTGATACAAGAATGGAGCACAGTCAAAGGCAATTAAATAATTAAAATTTTAGTGCTGACTTGAAATAAAATACGTGAAATGTAACTCTCTTCTTGTATTCCTGAAAACATTAAAAAAACCACCTTGCTACTTTTCAAAACAGCAATCACTTTCTGAGAAATGCACAGAAAATCAGCAGAAAATTGATTGGTCTCTGCCCCAAACCTGTTATCAGCAGAATATCAAAACACGAATCAATGTCCATAAATCTGCCCCCTTTCCTGAGCTGAACATCATCAACAACAAAAAAATGGCTTCAACCTCACTTTCAGCCCCATGGGCATCTCTAGTGCCTCTCCAGCGTCTCTCCATACCTGTGGATTCACAACAACAACTCCCATTTCTTTTATATTTAATGGAATAAATAGGCCAAAGCAAGCCTGGTAATTTTGTGCAGGGTTCTTGAGGCTGTGATGGGATGGGTTTGCCATCCAGCTGCTTTCTGCAGTAGGTATGTTTATGTGCAGGGCATATTTCAGAGACATCCAACTACCTCAGGGTGAGGACACATCCTTCTGATAATGAGTCTTCCCAGAGGAGGCCTGTTTGGAGATTTAGAAGCAAATTCTTGTGACTGAATCATCATGGTTCAATTGTTCTCCATTAAAAATAATTTTATTATGTAAACAATTAAGTTCAATTATATGGATTTAGAAAGCTTTTAGTCCAACTTGCTCTTGCAGTGACACGTTATAACATAAGCCTTAACACCACTTCTGAGAAGACCGTACCCAAAAAACCACTTTTCTTAGGTTACCATGATCCTTCGGGTCCGTACCTGAACTGCTGTGAAATCTGGTGGGACACGTGCAGAGAGCAAGGACGTGTCAGGAGCTTCACCTCTTCCCTGGCTGTCCAGCCCTGCATCTGAAGGAAAAACATCAAAGACAGAGCACTCTGGAAGGCACAAGGGAACCTGACATGGGCCAGGGTTCTTCCCCCCAGGCTGATCATGGCCACCAGCCTTCCACCCGGAGGGAAAGCTCTTCATTCAAAGAGCTGAGCTCTGCTCAATTTTGTTTCATAAAGCACAAACAAAACAAATCTCTGTGATGTTCCCCTGTCTAGATGCCTGGTGTCAGCCACACAGGAAGCTGAATTAACGTGGACTTGCTTGGACACTCACACTGATCACATTTCCTGGGGTCCAGGAACTGCTCTCACTTGCCAGTTTGACCACTCTGTGCTCCTCCTCTCGCGGCCTGAAGGACTTGCTAAAAGTTAATTCAAATTGTTCTATGTTTGCACAAATATTTAAGTGACTAAAATAAAGTATTTTCATAAATATTTCCAGACTGAAGGCTTGTTCTCTCTCCTTTTTTCTTAAAAAAGGACACCACCTCTACCCAAATTAATTTCGGCAGCCTCCCTCTGGAGAAAGGGAATAAAAATAATGTCACATCTGTGTAAGTTACTAAACTAACTTGGAGATAAGCCCTCCAGCGGACAACAGCTGCTTTCTCTCCCCTCTCTTTATATTTAATATCATTGTATGTCATCTTAACAGATGTATTTACTACAAATTCCCTGTGAAGCTTTTGGGTCATTCGCTTTTTAAAAGCATAACCCAGAAATGCACACTCGGGGTGTTAATGCTCACCCTGGCTTGACTCACGCTCATAATGGCTCCTTGGGTGATTAGCAGTTTTCATCATCAGGTCCTGCACGATTTTAAAAAAATAATAAAAAATAAAAAAGAAAAAAGAAAACCTTAATGGCAATAAAAATATTAGGAGTCAGCTATTTCATACTAATGACTTGTTAATGTAACATTATTGCTGGTGCTTTAAGTACTGTTGTCCTTAGATGCTGCACTGCATTCATGAAGGACTTTGGGAAAAAAGAGAGTATGGTGCTGAGACTTATTGCATTAAGAGATCGGTTTAACAGATTGTTTAGTTTTGGTAATATAATTTGACATCTAAACATAAGCTGAGAGGGATCTCCCACAAAACCTTTGATAATATGATTCATTGTCAAATGTTTGTTTTGCCTATCTGGTACTCATTAATTAATTCTTTTTAATATATCTTGGATTTACTGATTTGGAAAAAGAGAATTATTCTTATTGATGTTGCTAAAATATCCAGGTGGCTTGAATTTCACCAACTAGATGGTATAATCTAGCACATTTGTGTAGACCTAATCAAATCTCTACTAACAGATGTGAAGAGCCCAGCATGGGAGCAAATGTTTGTGTCTATATGATAATTAAATTACCTCAATAAAGAGAATAAATGAACAATGATGACTATAGTTTTTTTAAACCTAGGTTATCTTCCTCATGCACAGCCTCTATTAACCCCTTTAGCAAGTGGTAAAACTTGAAGTTTTTCAGAATGAACCATGGTTTTCAGGTAGTGCCATTGATTAAATCTACTGACCAGGCAATGTGATTAGTTTAAGTATTCCTATGCATCACTGTTAATGGAAATCAAATAAATAATAAATTCTTCATTAAAGAGATGCTATATACAGTCTATTTCATTTCATATAAACAGTTGTGAGACATCAGTCTGTGTTTTAACTCATCTTTTAGTTCTCTCATTCTTGGGGAATTGCTTTGATGATTATCACAGCGTTCTTAAACATCTTTGTCCAAATTTTAAATGTGCTCACATCTTTAAAAAACAGGCTTGTGTCCTTGTGTCCTTCATATAAGATGGACTTGGCCGTATGGGGATTTCTGAGAGCCCCAGCAGGCACCTGAGTGACCCACGTGCTGCCAAGGATCTTCACAACATAGCCCCTAAATCCAGTCTGCGATACAACCAGACAGAACACTTCAATGCCTACAAAGTACAGCAAAAACCTCTACTGTAATGCATTCCTGAATATTCATTTCCCTAGAATTCACTTTAGGGAGACCTATGAAAACAAGCTTCATGAGATAAAAAGATATTTTAAACCTATCTTTGTCTCGAAGGTGGCCTTGTGGCAGCGAGATGCTTCCACAAGAAAGGGGAGCCAGCCCTTGGTAGCAGCATTGCTTCGCTGTCAGCAGGCAGGCCGAGCTGCAGCTGGAGTTCACATCACTTCTGACCATGTTTTTGCTACAAACAGGGGAACAGTTCTTTCTCTGTTCCCTCCACGGCGTGCTCTGACCTTGCTGGAGGCTAAGTAATGTCACCAGCTGCGTGTGTAACATGGTCATTGGTGATGAAAAGTGAACCAGCGTAGCTCGCCTAGGGATGCAACCCCTTTTAACATATCTAACATTCCTGCAGGTGTGGTGGCTTTATTTGTGTGTTTTACTGTGTTTGTTTATTTGCCTGACTAACTAACTCATGTCCTCCTGGCCAGTGCAGATAGAGCCTTCTTATTTAACATTCCTGAAACTCTGAGTGTTTAGGATATAGATTGTTTCCAGTCTCAGGATGTAAAAGACATGGGATAGAAGCAAGAGAGATTAGGGCTCTTTTCCTCAAAGTTAAACAACTGGATTGGTTTTCAGGCAATGGGGCCCTGAAGCAGCTAAATAAAAATAGTCCTGTACTTACAAGGAACTCACAGATTGTATTTGTAGAAGATCTGACCGAGGGGCTGGTTTGACCAGCAGCACTTGGGAATACCCCAAACACATAAAACAGTTATCTCCTGGTGTCATAAAGAGATCTTTAGTCAGCTGAAGTGAAGTAGAAGCAGGGCTGGAGTAATTTGGGAGGCTAATTATATCCTCTTTGTACTTAAATGAATCTTTCTTCTGTACTGTGGCAGAGAAACAAAGTCTGGTCACTCCCAGCTCGGTACATCCCAAATTACAGATTGTTTCTGAGAAGTCCTGCAAAGAGAAGATGGCTTTTAGTGGACTTCATTGCGTGAACAGAGCAACAGTGCTGGAGCTTGGTGGAAAAGGGGCAAAAGCCACTCAAAATTTACGGAATTTGAAACAAACGGGATCCCTTTCAGGAGTCCCAGACAAAATCCTTTACTGGATAGTCACATTCTCATGGAAGTCCATCTCTTCCATGGAATGTACACATACAGACTCTATCAACTAAATTCTCTCTTTTCAATCTGTGTAGCCCTAACAGAAACATATCCAAAACTATTTCCTCCTTGTCTACCTATTCAAAACAGGGCCTGATAATAATATGGTTATTCTCTTTTGAAATATTCCCTTCAAGGAAGGATTTGGGGAAGTTTGTCCTGATTAGCTTTGGATTCAAGCCCACAAAACACAAGTAGAGAGAATGGTCTTTTGCTGCCCCATAAACTTCCCAGGCTTCAGGGCCAGAGGCACAGCTAAGCACCACCAATGACCTGTGAAAATTTATCATGAAATAAATCTTGTAACAGGGAAGAGGAAGGAGAGCTGCAAGTGTGTTTGTGTCGCCAACACAATTATTAAAACTATTTGCTCAGTTTGGAGGATAGGAGCAAAAGAAAGAAAGTTTTGGTATGGCTTGTTTTGGTTTAGGTTTTGCTCCTTCTTGGAAGATGTGGATGTTTTGGAGTGTCTGAGTGTTCCACACCAGTGCCAGCTATAACACAAACACTGGACTACTTCCACTCAAAAATCTCCTGCGCTGTAAGAGGTCACCAGCTCAGAACCTGTGGTCACAGGAGGAGGAAAAAAGAATGGAATCCACCCATTTGTCTTCTGAACCTCACACAGCCTGCCAAGTCTTGGGTTTCTCTCCTCCTCATCCCAGATCAACAACACTTGTGGAGATCTGTTTTGGCATGGAAATTTGCTGAGGAAGGGTCCTACACTTCCTTCACTTCTATTTCTGCCTCCTTATTTCCCAGCCTTGGCACTGAGGCCATCCCAGGCCCTTTCCTGAAAAACCAAGTCTCAGAAGTGCATTTCGAGGTGCAATAGAAGCAGAGGCATGGCCAGATACCTCCTGAAACACGAACTCCCCTTCTGTCCTTCTACAGTCATTTCAGTGGCTTTCTTCAAATTTCTCAGACAGGTTTTTATCTTTTCAGTTCCATCCTGTCTACTTTCACACAGCTTTGTGTTGTCATGAAGACTCAGAAATGTTCTCAGAACAAGAAACAACTTCTGCTTTTCCCCTTTACTCTGCTAAGAGTTCCCCATGAGTCACTCTGTGTTTTCCTTAACCACCCTTCAAGGTTCCTCATTGTGCAACCAGATTTTAGTGCAGGTTTTCATAAACACATCTGAGTTACACAAGTGGGATTTTTTTTTAAGTGGAAACAGGCTCAGTAATTTGTAAATATGCTTTGGTTGAAAAGGAGTTAAAAATACAGTCAAAGAGACTTTGCTTCCCTCCTTTCTCCCCTGGTTCATGACCTTTGCTTTTTTCAACTTCCTCAATTTAGTTTCAGTAAATTGTCACAGAATGGCACAACACCTGCCTTGGGTACTTGAGAAATTGACTTTTCCTGCAAATTACCCTGATCAGTGACCTTGTCTGGCTACTAAAGGGGTTTGCAGAAGCAGCACAGCTTTATGTGTGGCCATCTTCCATCTTCTGATTGGTATTTATCCCTTTGAAGTTCACTTATCTCCTTAATGTGCAGCTACCTTTTGGGGAAAAAGAAAAAAACAAAACAAAGAAAAAAGAAAAGAAAAAGGAAGAAAAAAAAAAAAAAAGGCCGTGATACACTTGTCATATCTGAAACCAAAATACTAACAGTAAGACAAAGTGTACTACATCCTGGAAGGTGCACACAGAAATGTAAGCTGAAAGGCTCTGCTGATCATCCTTTCCAGAAGAACGTCTGTAATTTCTTTTTCTCTTTAGATGTTAAATGTTCAGATACTGCTTGACATTGTTGCAGTGGAGTAGTGTTTACTAGAAAGGATTTAACAAGACTGACCTTTCCTTCCTATCCTTTCCTTTCCATTTTTTCTTAATCTGTTGTAAAAGTCACTACTCTGAAGAAAAAGCAATTATCTGCTCCTCCCCACATTGCACAAGTGTTGGGGCAGAGGTTACTTCTGGAAACCTAAAAGGTAAATTTCTTGTTTATGCTGAAACCTCGATTTCACAGTGACATGTAAAGGGGTTATTTGTTTAATTAATTATTAATTGCTGTGGTGTCCAACAGGTGCCAGGTCTCAAGTGCAGTCCCTGGGGCAAGCAGCCCAAGGGGAAGCGTGGTTCACAGAAACCTTGAGCAAATTGGCCCAGGAGAAAGTTCTGGAGCTACTTCCCATGTCCTTGTCAAATATCAAAGAAAAACAGTTAAAATGTAAACTTATATTAAGCATCGTACTTAATTCTGACAAGCTTTTAGGATCGAATTGCAGACTTTAGTCAACAAAGGGGAATTAGGCCGGGCTCTTCAATGGAGGGGAAGGTGGGACAGCTGTTTGAGAGCTCTATGCAGAGCTCTCATCTTATTTTTCACATCTGTTCTGTTTAATTTAGCTAAGCACTTTGAGTCACAACTTGCGGCTGAAATCTTGAATCCTATTTTACCTGGGACTCGGACTGATATTCTAGATCTTAGAAGGAAATTAAAAAATGCCTGAAAGATTACATTATCTAATAAATTTCCCCCACCCCACTCTCTTTATTTTTGCAACTGGTGAAGATTTATTGCTTAATTGCAATTTAAGAAAAATTTTAATGCCGTCAAATGCAAATTCTGTTTGTATATGTGGGATGATTTTTCTTCCTTTCCTTCTTTTCCCCTTATCTTTAAAAAAAAAAAAAAAAAAAACTTAAAAAAAAGACCCCAATAAGGTTTGAGTAAGGAAATATAGCAGAAAACTGTTTTCTTTATTTATATTGCTGTCCTTATCCTGTTCTGCTGGCTCCCCTCTCAAGATTTGCGATTTTAACCTTCTAACATCATCCTGAGCTGCACAGATACCGCCCTGGCTTTGGAGAGAGGGAAATTAAGACAGAGGGCTCATAACCCAAGAGGTCCATGGCCATGGGCACACTGGGTGCTTGGGTCAGAAATGTCTCCAGTCCGCTGTGCCCCAGAAGGGGACAGTCACAGCAGCTCCAGGACAAACAGGACCCACCATTCCTCACACGAGGATTCTCATGGGCTCAGAGGCAGCAGACAAGGAGCACTTCAAGAGCATCATGACACCAGCACGTGCTCCTCCATCAGATCCCTGCTCTCCATTCCTCTTTCCGCTCCGTCCAGCGCTCCCCAGGCACGCAGGAAGCTGCTGGGATGCTGCAGGCTCTGCTGCTGCCACGGCTTCTGCCCCCAGTACCTCCCTTCCCTCCGGAGGTTGTTCTGCTCACTTCCCCTCACCACAGCCTCAGGACGTACCTTATCTTCCTTATCCAGCTTTGTTGGTGGACACAGCCCCTGCCTGAACCCAACGCCGGCCCCCAGTGTTCCAGCTAATGGGAGCTAATGAGAATAACAAACCGCAGTGACACGGGGCTCCTCTGCTATTACAGAGGGCAGGGACATGAAAGGGTGTAAGGTAAGAGAGCCCCAAAGCCTGATACATTTAGGCCACGGGGATTTAGCTGTGATCTCCCTTGCCCCAGGGTCAGCGTGGCACGTGAGTTATCCCTGGTCTGTGTCACCACAAACGGGACTGCGCCGCGCCGGGAGCCGTGTCCAGCACTGCTGGGCTGGCTCTGCACCCCTGCACCCGAGCGCAGGGATGCCAGACTGTGATTCCCCACCAGGCACCACTGCCAGGCCCTGGAGTCTTTAGGCTGTTTTTTAAAATTGGCTGAGTGACTGTGGTCAATGGGTGCCGGTTTGACCAGATGAAAAGCCAACAAACCTCAGTATAAACACAGGCTTGGACAGAACTCCGCTTCACAAGGAGCTCGGTTTGAGAGACAATTGTTTGTAGTTCTTCACTGTCTCACATCAGAGATCAGCTGTTCAGAAAATCAGTACCCAACACCATGTTTTACCATAATTTAAAACAATTAAAACACAAATCACATCTTGAATCTGTTAACTTTCAGATAAGTATAATTAGACCCCAAAATGCTTTAAGTAGTGTTTACACATTTATTTACCAAAAGACAATTATTAAAACAAAGAAACATTCCCAGTTAATTGATAGAAAGATAGGAGAAAATGTAATTAATCATCATTAGAGCATGCAGCCCTTTATTGTTCAGTGGCATGTCGCTGTGGGAACTGCTGGCTGTGACACGGCTCCCGTCTCTAGGACTTGCTCTGGGAGGAAAAGGGAGCTGGTGGCTATGAAATGGGGTGGATTTACCATAGGGGTGCTGGCCCTTTCAAAGCCAGCATGGCCTGGAAACACGGGGCCATGTGCCCAGGGGAGGAGTGCCAGTGGGGGCCACAGCACGGTGAGACCAAAAGCACTCAGTGCAAACAAATCTGTTGGAAAGCAGAAGAAATTACACATGTCAGTAGAATTACACCAGCGAGGGAAAAAGAAAGAAGCCCCATATCCTTAAGCTATTTGACTGTCCAAAGCACAATGCAACAATATTTACTTCTGTAGGATAAGAGAGCTTTCGATTCCAATATGATGTGAAGTAGCTTTGCTTGAACGATTTCTTCCGTGTTTTCAAAAATCCTTCTGGTTTCCCAGATGGAAAATGGAGGTTACACCAGTAAACCCTGAGCAAGCATGCCCATTGCAGGAGTATTTCTTTAGTGCAGAAAAGACACTGCTGATTTCTTTAATTGCAGCAACTCGGTTTGCTCACAAACTCTTTTGGAACCTCCTGTAAGACAGGAACCTTTGTAAATTTGTGGTTTATCTTCCAAACTCCTTGTGAAGGATTGCCACAACTTTCTCCACTGTTCAGAAACAGCTTGCAAGAAAACTCATGCTTTAAAGTTCAGAACTGTTAGCATTTGCTGTCATAAAACTACTTTATTCTTAACTGAATGGGATTCCAAAGGTATAAAATAGATTTTTTTAAAAAAAAAATTCAGCTCTTTTTATCATTGTGGTTGAATTTCACCAACTATAACTTCGAAACTTGAAATGTCTTGTTCTTTGTTCAGTTGTAGATGTGCAGGCCTTACAAAATACTCTATCCAAAAAAAGGCCATGAAATTACAATATAGATGGTAATAATATTTTTTTCTAACCTCTATAAACTCCTGTTGGCTAAGAACAGGATACATCCCCAAATCTATAGTTTTCCTTTTGGAAATAATTATTGATTTTTTCTTCTTTTTCTTCCTTCATTGGTTCTCAAGATCTGGTCTTTAGTCCTATAATTCATGACACACAAGTTTGTATTGCACCTGCAGCAAAAGCCTCTTCATGGTACAAATTATCTATAAATCACACCTGAGACTCAGGTCTGAGTCAGAAACAACTGACAGATTTCTATAGAAAACTTTGTTCTTGAGGAAAAAGCCTTTAATTTGAGAGACAAAATGCATCTGGAAGTCCTTAATTGAAAAACAGATATCTGGTCTGGCAGTAAAAGGCTTACTAATGCTCCAAGAGGAACAAAACCAATTTACCTGGCTGATAAAGTGATAAATTGATAAGGGAACCACCTGAGCAGGCAGAGTGGGGCACCAGGCTCTGCGCAGGATGGAGCTCTCACTGTGATCACTTCCACTCCATGGCAAAGTAATGAAAAAAGGAAACCATAGATAAAAGCTTTGGCCTGTCCTCCACTCCGGAGAGTGGTAACTGAGCTGGTCCTGGTTAAACAGAAAAGCAGGAGGAACTGAAATGCATTAGTAGTATTTGATGTGAAAAGTTTGATATAATAAAAAATTATGCTTTTTGTCATACAAATGCAGCTTTCCATAAACAGCCTCAAGAATAGGAAGCACATTGTTCAGATTTCCTGCTTTTCCTGGGTTTGGATGATCTGCTTTTGCTTTTTATTAAACACAAATGATTATTCTTAGAAGTACAAGCTATTTTCACACATAAGTAATAAAGAAGAGGGCCCCCATATAATCAGGGCCTGGAAGGAGATGCAGTAAAACATGAACTACATTAATTCTAAATACTGCTCTGAAATCATTGATGTTACACTGCCGCAGAGTTCTCTTGAGTTACTTGAACATCTTAATCGCTAAACTAATTGAGGACTTAAGTCCTGCCCATTTTGTCAGTTCTTTCATCCTCAAGAAGCACATTTCTGTAGCTATGGATCAGTCAGGCCTGAGCACTTTATTACATACATCACTTGTGGAGTCTACATTTCATTTACAGCTCCTTTTTCCTTTGTCTTTTAAAGTCAGGCTACCCTTACTCATTTCTCTGCAACTATTTTTAATTTGCTTTTCCCAGCTTGGAACAAGGCATTAAAAAAATAAAACCCCTAGACATTGCTGCAGCATCATCATCGAGGAAAAGAAAACAACTCCACAACAAATAAAAGCAAAACATGACACGATCCAAGGAGCATTTAGAACCTGTAATAAGGAATGTTTGCTAAGTGAGGAGAAAGATAAAGCAACACATGATTGAACATGCTTTGAATTTACAGCCCTATATATAGTCTTCTGATGGGATGCAGACTATGCTGCCAATTTTACCTATTTTAAGCAAACATGAATATTCTGTCTGTCGAGTTCCTGCTGACTTGGTCTTGATGGGACTACACCTTCCCCTCTTTATCACACTTGACAACTATATATGTACATATATATACATATATATATATATATGCATGTGAAGGGACTACCCACTAAAATAGAAAGAAGTATTTGAATTTTGTCACGCTTGAAGACTCCTATCGTGGGCCAATTTCTTCCCTTCTATCAAAGGGTTCAGCTGATTTCAGAGTTGCTCTAGATAGAAGCCAGCCTCAGATCCAGCTTCCACTGCATTTGCCTGGGAAGCACAAGTTGTTCTTAGAGAAAACTCAGGAAAACATTCCCTGCAAGATGTGTGGGGAGAGGCTATCGAAAAAGCAAACAGAACAATTTTAGCACCTCATCCCTCAAAATATTTTTAGTTAACAATGTGTATATGTCTACACACATACATACAAACACAGAGAGAGAGAGAGATAGACAAAGTCCATGTTTCAAATCTTCCAAATAAATCTGGATTTTAAGAGGGGGAGGGGAATTTGGCGACCCTGTTTTTTCATTAAAATAGGCATCATTTTCATCAAATAAAAAATGAGGATTATTAAGCTATATTCTAGTTTAAAAGAATGTTTCAGTGGACACATTTTTGTCAATCCTAGTCCCACCTGGCTTTTGAACCAGAGACAAAACCAATAGTTTCTACTTCTCTCTGAAACACAAAATAGCATGTAGATTTGTGTGACTTACAAATGGGTCCAGAACAATTCCCTTCAAGGACTGTGTAAATCAACAATCACCCTAAGCTCCATAATTTATTATGACTGCCATAACATTCACTTACAGACCCAGCACCCAAAGAGCTACTCTCATCCTCACATATTTTCTTCCAAAATAGAACTAGCTCCTTCATATCCACTACAATGTGGTGGTGGAGAAAAGAAATTGTTTATTTGATGACTGAAGTCAGAGCTGGATCTGGTAATCCCAAAGGCATGGGTCAGCCTTTGGGCTGATTGTATTCACTGTTGTCCAAGAAACCTCAAATACGGCAATGCAAAGATAGCAGAGACTACAGAGTTAACACAGCAGTGGTGAGAGGTAATTCCAGAATCTTTGCACAGCCTTGCAAAATCTTTCTTCTGACATTTTTCTAGTCATTTGTCCTGTAGCACAGGAACACTCTTAATTTTTACATATGGACTTGCATCCTTTTCCACAGCCCAGTATATTGATAGCAGCATGGTCCTTGGCATTCGGCTTGAATTTTTGGCACTGCATCTCAGCTGTGTGCCAGCGTACAGCAGACGTGCCCCTGGAATTCCACTGCTGGAGGTGCTGCCCGTTCCCTCTGGTGGGGATGGGTACATAAACTGTTACAGGTAATGAGCTGAGCTTGGACAGAAATGGGATGAGAAGGTAAATAAATAAAAACTAAACACAGAGCTAAATGGGGAGTGAGGCGTGTTGGAAAACCGAGCTCTAGTCCCTGCTGCAGAGAAGATCTAGCACTGAGCATTAGCCTTCAGTCTGAAGCAATAAGCCCTGATGATCTTCACTGGCTTTGAACTCAAGTACAGTTACAACTGAAAAAGCACCTGAATAGCTGGACTGTCACACAGAGAGATTTGGAGAACACTCCAGAAAGTATCAGCTTTAGGATTTTACTGAGATCTCCGGGGTGAGCTGGAAAGAGAGGATTCTTTTTCTGGCTAGAGAAAAGTACTATGTCAAAGTGTTGTTTTGGCAATCAAGTAATTGCTACTTCTGTAAAGGACCCTCTCTTGCAAGGAACTACACCCCAATAAGCAAAACCTGTCATGCAAAACCCCTTGCAAAAATACACAAGGCAGAAAATGTAAGCTTTGCTATCTTTTTATGTACAGGAAGTAGAAGCACATCTTCAGCGGTGGGTGAGCCTCTGAAAATACCTACGAGCATATTTGCTAAGATTTTTTATAAAGAGAGATCTCTTGTAGCGTTCCAGTCTCAGCCCTGAAACCAGACGGTGATGGGCACAGAGACAACGAGCCAGTCAGCAGAAACACAGAAGGGAAGGATTGCCACCTCAGGGAGACAACTGTGTGCAGCCCCAGCCCAGCCCCCGAGCGACCGCTCATCAGATTGGTGACAAAAGTCCTAAAGGGCTAAAAACACTTCACAAAATAAACTGCCACACCTGCTACCCTGTCCAGAGGGCAGCCCCAAGCTGGTCACCCAAGAGGGTTAGATGAGAGTATCCATGTCACCTGCGAATCCTTGTTCCAGGGCGGTCTGCCCTACAAACCCCATCTGGCCCTGCACAGGTGATTCTGGGGTCATTGTAAGGAGGGGCTGGCAGTTTTGGCTGCCCAACCTGGCCTCCTGGATGTCATGACAAGGGCAGAGAAGCCAAGGTTTCTGGGGTGGGGGGAGAATTCCGGGGCTGGTGTGTCCTGTGTGGCACCCTTAGCACTGTGTGAAAGCCCACAGGCTGTGCACCCCTGCAACCCCTGACTGCAGGCTGGAGGGTGCTGCTGCTCCCACGACACACACACGCAGAGGGTCACTCTCAGCAGGACTGTTTTTACTGGGTAAGAAAAGCAGCAGCCTTAACAACCTTTCTAGAATAAGGATGTTTCCCACACGCCAACCTTCAACCCAAATTATGCTGGAACAGGGAGGTAGAATTTGGCCCACGTCTCTCAGAAAATAGCAAAAGCAACCTGCAAGTGCCTATGAGATGAGCCAGGGAACAGCCTACATTTTTACACAATGTACTTCATTCAAAATTCTGTTTCTTAGTTCCCAAGTGAGAAACAAAGAGCAACGTGCTTGCCCTCAGGGCAGGGTTTTTCTTTTTGCATTGTTGTTGTCACAGATCATTAAAAAAAATAGCTCTTACCGGCCCATTTTCAGAACCACAACATATTCTTATGCGTCACAACATATCCCTGCTCTTTCCTCCCTCCTGTGACAGGTATTTAATTGAGCTAAAACTTTGTTTCTACTAAGATGCAAATTTGGAAAAACAAGATCACCGCTGCCTCGGGCTTGGTTAGCTGAAGATAAAAAAGCAACACCTGTTTTAGGTACGGCTATGTGGAAATGCAGGTACTCCTCGGGCAACACACCCATGGTAACCAGCTGCAAAACTTGTCCTTCTCGTTTGCTTCCTGGAGACTACAGCACAGATACGGGTTGAGAAGTCTGTGTGTAACACGGATTTTTATTTTTTTTTAAATAATATTGCCTTGTGAAATGTTGCTCATTATCATTTTTAATGTGACATAGAAGACAGCTTTCCATTTAAGTTGCCCGTTAGTCTGATTAATAACTTATTTTTATTTTACATTTTGTGTTTTATGCTGCCTGCGAGGCAAATATTATCAGTGTTTTCCTACAAGAAGTAAGACAATTCACAGAACACATTTTATGCCCTGAGATCAGAGAAATAAGTTTAGATTTATAATACCCAACGACTGTGGCTTTTTATGAAGTGTATAAAGAGGGCATGTTTAATTATGTTTTGTTTATATCAGTGCTTTGTCTGCAAAAATAACATGAATTAGCATATTTTCCTATCATCAGCAGTTATTTCTAATGATTGATTAAATTTCTTAAGTGCGGAGTGGATTAAATCACAATTTCTTGCAAATAATTTGGGAAAGAAAAGATAGAACTAACTACCCAATTAAAGTGGGAGAGATCAGAGTCTGACCGCTCCAGGCAGAGTCCTGTCCATCTTTCATAGTGACAACAACAAAAATACAAGGCAAAATGCTTATTTGAAGCTGAAGCAGTAAGTATGGAGAGCTAGACCCTAAAAGCTGTATTTTTGCGACCCTTGGATGTATTCCCGGGGCTGGCCTGGCTGGAATTGTTCATCGCTTTTCTTCCAGCATCAGGTCTGTCCCGTCTGGGCTCCTGCCGTGCTCTGGCTGGGGCAGCGTGAGTGTTCTCCTGCCGGTGCTCCTCAGCGCTGAGCTACCAAGCTTTTTCAAAAAATCGAGGCACGGAATGTCGCGAAGTGGCAGAAGCCTTACCCCAGCAAAAGGTGATGTGGCTGGGATGGCCGTGCTCGAAAGGACACTCCGAAATTCTCTCGGTGTGAAAAGCTGGCACGGCACCAGCAATGCTGAGGGGTGTGAGGTGCACAAGGTCAGGAGCCGCAGCATCCAGCCCTCCCAGATCCTTGCTTTGTTTCAATGGTCAGTGCGACGGCATCTCTGTTCACCTGCATGTTATCCCTGTTAAAAAAAAAATTAAAAATAATATATGGAGAGAGTTTTATTGGAAGAGGGGAGCGACCGTTGGGCTCGTTTTGAGGCAGGAAAAGGCTTTTTAGGGGCGGCGAGCAGACGTGGTTGACAAACGCCATCTAGTGGTGGCCACGGGTAGTGCAGGCGCTCCGGGACCTTCCCTTCCCTTTCCCCTTCTCCTACCCCTTTTCCTTCCCTTCTCCTTCCCCTTCTCCTTCCTCTCTCCTTCCCCTTTCCTTCCCCTTCCCCTTCTACTTGCCCTCTCCTTCCCCTTCTCTTTCCCTTCTCTTCTCCTCTCCTTCCCCTTCTCTCTCCCCCCCCCCTCTCCTCCCCCCTCTCGTCCCCCTTCTCTTTCCCTCTTCCTTCCCTCCCCCTCCCCTCCCCCTCCCCTCCCCCTCCCCTCCCCCTCCCCTCCCCCTCCCCCTTCCCCTTCTCTTTCCCTTCTCCTTCTCTCTCCCCTTCGCTTTCCCTCCTTCTCCTTCCCCTCCTCCTTCCCCTTCTCTTTCCCTCCTCTTCCTTCCCCTTCTCTTTCCCTCCTCTTCCTTCCCCTTCTCTTTCCCTCCTCTTCCTTCCCCTTCTCTTTCCCTCCTCTTCCTTCCCCTTCTCTTTCCCTCCTCTTCCTTCCCCTTCTCTTTCCCTCCTCTTCCTTCCCCTTCTCTTTCCCTCCTCTTCCTTCCCCTTCTCTTTCCCTCCTCTTCCTTCCCCTTCTCTTTCCCTCCTCTTCCTTCCCCTTCTCTTTCCCTCCTCTTCCTTCCCCTTCTCTTTCCCTCCTCTTCCTTCCCCTTCTCTTTCCCTCCTCTTCCTTCCCCTTCTCTTTCCCTCCTCCTCCTTCCCCTTCCCCTCCTCAAGGATGCAAAGTCCTGTTGGACCAGGCAGCGCTAAGGCTGGGCTGTCCCCACATCCCCAGATGCCCTCACACCTCCCCGAGCCCTCGAGACAAACACCCACACAAGCAACGAGAGCTGAAGGCACAGATCGTGTGTCCTGCCACAGCCAGGAAATCACTGGGATTTGCACTGAAATCACAGAATATTCCGAGTTGGAAGGGACCCAGAAAGATCCTGGAGTCCAGCTCTTAAGTGAGTGGCCCGCAGGGGGATTGAGGCCCCGACCTCGGTGTTCTCAGCACCGTGCTCTGACCAACAGAGCAGGGCTGTCACTCCCGAGGGTGCCTTTAGGATGCTCAGTGTCTCAGTGCTGGCCTTTTATGCAGAAATACTGAAGATTTATTAAGCTGACCCTCTTTTTTTTTTGTTTTCCCCATGAATCTTTTTATATTGGGGAAAGAAGAACAATGCGAGCCGCACGTGCTGAGGTTTCAAGGTTCTGAGCTATCCACAAATCCCAGGTAGTGACAGAGACTGTGGGGCTTGCATTCAACTTGCTTTTCACCCTGAGGGCAGTGGTTTTATGTGCTTGGGCCAGATTTCCCTATTTAAGTTTTTTATATTATCTATACTACAATAATTTTAGTCTAAGAAATATTTTCTGTTCAACATAAGTTAGATAAAACTGCTCAGGACAGAGCCTCCTTGCTCTTTAGCCGCTTTTAGTTTGGCTTTGTTTTTAAATGCTCCCCCTGACTATTGTTATTTCCACGCATTTCCGAAGTACAAAAGGAATGCAGGAGACAGTCTGTGTTTATATGTGCTTGAAACACTCGAAACTCCTGTGCAGGAGCTGGATGCCACAATGACAGGTGCAATATAAGAACCACCTGTGTCGATTACTTCAGACTTACTCATTGCAAACGCTCAGTTCCTCGTATTTTGCATTCAGAAGGAACTCTTGGGCTGTAATCCAGTATTCAGTTGCAAAGTTGATAATTATGGCATAGTTAGGGAGAGGAATTAATCAACACAAGCACAAGGTCACCACTGCAGATCTGTCTATCTTCAATGCCAACGGGGCAAGATAAGTGGCCTTAGCAATAAGACCAAACAATGCACCTGCTACCAGGATCTGAAGGCAAGGCTGCTGTGGGAGAGCAGAGAAAAAAAACCAAGGATTTTGTGCAGGATTTTGTGCTGAATATTTCTTCCACAAAGAATCTGAGATCTCTATTTTAGGATCACTTTCCTACAAAGTGAAACTGGTGGGAAAATCATCCACGAACAAAAATGGGTATGAAAAAAATTTAATTTGCTCATTTGCATTCAATTCCTTGCAGTACTTTGGTTTGGAATCTCTAAAAGGCACTTTAAACCATACCTCATTGCCTACAAATCAAGTGCTAATTAAAACTGCATTAACCCTAATGAATTGGAAAGAAGAAATCTAATTGCAAAAACTTCTGTTTACCTAAGACACGCTGGAAAAACAAACCATGCCATATTTCTCTTCAGTCTGGTTTTTTTCTTTCTCTCAGCATGCACACAGAGAGCTGCCTCCCCTTGCTCTCTAATTTACTAAATCAACCTTTTGGGGGAGGTTTCCAGCGTGCCAAACCTCTCTCACAGTGCTTTGTAACCAACCTTGCACTACCACAACTTCAAAATACATCCAGCAACACTGAAAATCCTGCGTGGAATGAGCCTGTGCTAATCAGTCGCAGGTGCTGAGTGCTACCTACACAATCACTTTATTATCTTCCTCCACTCTGAGCACCGGGATGGATTTCCTGTACTGGGTGTAGCTGTTGCTCTCACTTTCTGGGACCAGGTCTGCAATTCCATAAATTCCCTCCAGTTTAGGACAAGCCTTGTCTTGTCTCCCTTGATTTCCCACATGGAGAGGGCAGAAGCATCACTGTGGAATCCACTTAATGATGAGAGCCCTAGGAGCACTGGTGATAAATGACCTGTTGTTTAGGGTAGGAGGAACCAACCACGGGGGTGTTTTTGTGCTCTGATTTCTGTTTGTTTTCCTTTTAGGTCCTCACATCCCATGCGATGGGAACACATCTAAACCTGAATTTCCAGCAGAATGTGGGCTTGAAATGTGATGGGAAGGGGGGAGCTGAGCTGTAAGTAGCCCCCCGAGGCTTGTTGTCCTAATGAATACCATGCCACAAATTAATGAAGGAGGTTTTAGGAAAACACTGTGATTTTTTTTAGCCTTTCAAGCATCAGCAAATCTTCCAGAAGTCCAGACAGCTGTTTACAGCTTGTTAAGATGTTGATTGTTTACAAATTAGGTTGTCTTTGAAAACCCTGCACCTATCAGCCTGCTAATGTCACTCATCGATGAAGTGAGGGTCCTTCTCAGCCACAGAAGGAAGGCAAACGTTGGTGGTCTTGTCTGCAGGGAGCTTCCTTGGTTTTACCTCAGGAATATCCAGTATTTTTTCTAACCTCCCCATTTCAGATGGTTTTGCCCTGGATATGCTTCAGCATTCCCAAATTCATTTGTTTGTAATTGTTCCTAACTGAAACAGTTTCAAGCACAGGCGTCGCCTTTGCTTTTTTGGATACGCAAAATAGTTTTCGGTTTTTCTCTAGAAACAAAGGCTGGAGTGGGGGTGGAAAAAGGGAATATGATGTAAAAGAGGAGCTTCTGTATGAGAAGATTTGTTTTCTCCCTGACAGCTGTACAGCCCCACAGGCAGCACAAATTGGCCAGGTTGTGAAGTCAAGGCCAGTGCCTTCAGCATTCGGCAGCTTCCTGTGCCCTAATCTTTCTGTTTGGGGAATGAACTGCAATTTGTTTTCGTTGACCCATAGCTTCAGTTGCAGAGTGTAGGATTACCTTAATGGACCAAAACTTGAGGCACATCACCTCTGTTTTTAGTCCTTATCGTTTCTCGTGCCCCGGCTGCCAGCAGAGCCCACTGCTCTCCCTCTGCCCGGTGCAGGAGGAGCATCTGGAGGAGAGAGGGAATGCTCTGGGATTGCTCTGGGATTGTCTGCACAGCCCAGGGCAGGGTGGGCCGAGGGAGTGCCCACCACCATCCTGCTGTGCCTCTGGCTCTTCAGCACTGTTCCACCACCCCCAGTCCACCCCAGGAGCCTGTTCCAATAACAATTAGGAACCCAGACTCTGGGGCTCCATAAATCAAACCCTGAGCCCCCCAGCAAGGCCAATTTCCTGGCTGCAAGTGAATGTGCTCCATAATTTTCTGTGTGCCATCCAGACCTGCCATTTAGCAAAGGCTGCAGGGTTTTGTTTCTCACCAAGGAGTGGTGTGGTGCGTCCCTGTGCACTGTATCTCTGTGTGTTTGCTCTGAGCATGGACAACAGACACCCGAGTGAGTCTCACAGGACTCTCAAAGCAGTGAAAGAAGCTCTTTTGGTTAAAGTTACAGACCTGAGGAACAGCAGTTCTGCTGCAGATCTTGCCTATGTTGCTTCATGTCTTTGTGCCTCAGGTACTAGACCGGAGATAGAATTTTCCTCTTTTTTTCCAATTAGAGTTACACCTCCATGGCACAGATTGTATACTCAGCATCTGCTAAATGGGCTATAATCTCTGCAGCCCCTAAATGCTCCCATAACCCACCAATAACCCCATATTTTCAAAAACTGACATGTTCCTCACAATCAGAAAAAGAAGTGGAGTATGTTTCTCACTTTTGAAACTCAAAGTACTGCCATCAGCTGTAACATCATTGGGTACACTGACAAAACCTAGATTTTATTCCTTAGGATACAACTTCTCACCAGAGCTCTCCATTATAGCCAGACAGCAGCTGGACAGACCTGCTACAGCTTCTTGATGTCCTGGCACTGCTTAGAAGGCGGATTTGAAAAAGGTCTTTGGATACCTTCAGGTATCAATAGGTTCTTTAGGAAATGTACCGCACCCTGATGGGGGAGCTTGAAATCTTCTGAGTCCCTTCCAAAAACTCTTGAAATCCCAACAAGTCCACAAGCACAGACTCGGGGGAAGATGCTGTACAACTCTGAAACTGAGCCTGGAGCTTTTTGAAGGCATCCATGAGTCACTAGACTTGCACTGACTGTTTCATGCTCAATAAAAAACAGGAAAGTAATTAACAAGTAAATCAAAGTCTTCACCCAAAGACTGTAAATAACTTTAAAATTGGAGTCCCTTGTAACTGTGCCTGTCAGTTGTATTAGCCTTTTCAAAGAAACACACCGAAATTAACTGATTCCCGCTTCCCTTGCTCATCTGCCATTCAGCTCATTACCATTGGTCCAGCAGAGAATATGAATTTGTACTGCTTTATTTCAAAAATTCAGGACCCAAAAGAAATTATAAAGAGTCATCCTGGGAGTTTATCAAATCTTCTCACCTGAAAAGAATTTTCTATCTTGCCTGGGAAGTTCCTCTGGCAGGAGAGATGCCTTTCCTGCCATTTTGGAGTGAAATCTAAATGATAAAACATTGTATCAAGGCAATTAGCATACCAACATGCAAATCCCTGTTGAAAAATGCACTGTTGACAAAACAGCTGGAAGGGAGCTCATCATGATACAGAAAATGGAAGCAAAAACAAAACCCAGCAACTTGTATCCAACCAGTCACTGTGTTGGAGAGAGACCACAGAGGCCAAGATTCACAGGGTTTTGGACACTCCTCAGTCAGAGCTGCAAAACAAGACTAAACTGTGATAGGAACCAGATTATCTTCAAAAAGAACCATAATAATAGTTCTCCATTTCTGTCTAATAATCAAGGAAACAGTAATTAAGATTTCCTTGTTTGTTGCCTGTCTTCCAAAGCCAGGATGTTCACACACAGTCTCCAGCTTTTCCATTGCCTTGCAGGCCAGGGGGAGAACTGATGTCACATAGTCAGATATCTCTGAGATAAGCAGCTGTAAGACAGACCCATAAAACCCAGGTTTTGTCAGCAGGAAAGAAAAATGTATTTGAGCTCCACAGTCTGTTATTTACAAAGGGAGAACTGGTTGTTCTTTTGCTTGTCAGGCAAGAGAAGAAAGTGTTCTGTGTTTAGTTGCTACCCTTAGGTCCTGTACAATCAGTTCAGTGGATGAAACAACTTCCCAGACCCAGTAGGAGCAGGTGGCTCAGGAATGCCAAATATTTTGAGACCTTCTACAACTACCACAGAGAAAGAAGTCCTCTTCTCCCTCAGTTGTCCTTGACACTCTGCCTATTCTCCACCTGCACTGCTCTAAGAAACTTTGTTTTTATTAGTTGGTATTAAAGTTCCCAGTAGAAAAGTGTTTTCCTTTTTTCCCCCTCACTTTCAATACTGTAGGAAACTTTGGGTGAAATATATAAAAGCTCAGCACAAGTTCAGAATTTCCCAAAGTGGATAGTGATTTCAGATGCCTCTGCTCCACAAACAGCTTTAACACATCCAGTGATGAGTCAGAATGAAATATTCACTGAAATTGCAAGCAGGCCTCCCAGCACTCAGACTACTTGAACATGCCTTCAGGGAAAGAAAGAGTTAATGGAGTTACCTTGCATTTAGTATTCATCTTTTTTTCAGCTTTGTCAGGTAGCAGACAACAAGCCCAGGCTTGACTTGGAGCATCAGCTCAGTACGAGCATAGTCTTGTGGGTAGCCTAATGTAATATTAATTGAATTGACATCTCTGCTGAGATCAGTTACAAATGTAGGATCCAAGTTGTTTAACAGTTGGTGCAACTGTATTTGAATTTTGATCATAAAGACACATGCTGGGTTAACAGGGCCAGGGGCAGGGCCAGAATCCCGTGGAGCAGAAGTGACCTGGGACTCATATTTTTAAGGCAGGATTTGTACAGGGAAAAAGCCAGATTATTCCCATACATTGTTCCAGAATGGATATTCTAGTGATAAGCATGTTACATCATCAACATTTAATCTTAAACTGACACTCATTTTACTCCTTAAAAGATCTGGGAGTGTGAACAGCAAAGAAACATTTGTGAGCATCTCCTACAAGCTGACCTAATTTATCCTTCCTGAAGAAAGAGATCGGGACACTGGGCAAACCTGGGCAGGCCAAAGGTCTTTGGAAGGGGAAAAAGATGAAGATGACAGTCTAAGTTACCTTATAGCACAAAGCTCCAGAGCCTGAATTACTGAGAATTCACGGGAAAAGGGATCTTGTTTCTCTCCAAAGTTGCTTCATATATTTCCAGATTTTGCCACATGCATCAAGCTAGAATTTAAAATTCTTGTCTGAAGGGTGAACAACCCTTCCATGCTCTTATTAAAACATAAAAACCACAACCCTACAAGTTTCTCATG
Organism: Callaeas wilsoni; assembly: GCA_013398955.1. Classification (NCBI taxonomy): domain Eukaryota; kingdom Metazoa; phylum Chordata; class Aves; order Passeriformes; family Callaeidae; genus Callaeas; species Callaeas wilsoni. Next base: position 68,209 of record VWPU01010819.1, read on the forward strand.
GAAATTTCAGCTCAAAAAAACCCAAAAAAACCCGCAAAAAGCCCAAAAACCAAACCAAACCAAACCAAACAAACCACCCTATATTTTCCCTTACACTCTATTTTTAACTAAATCCATCCTAGGTTTCTCTAGACCCTCTGCTCTTTTCCCCTCAATCTCGATCTCTGGAAGAGAATTCCATTGTCAGCAGAGGTTCCACCTTCCTGGACACCAATCCTTACTCACAGAGAGAAAAACAACTTCTTCACCTGAGAATCTGTTTCCTTACTTAGCTGTCTAAGCAAAAATGAATCATGTGGAAAAAAAAAGAAAATCAGACTGCAGACTTAGAAAGACAGGTCCTGAAACTGGTTCATCCTAATAGGAAGCTTAGCTGTATACGGCAGTTGTTTTATGGCTGTTTTGTTTTGTTTTAGAGAAATCCTTCAAAAAATATGAGGAAAACTGAATTAAAACCCACTTGCTCCAAGGTTGGTACAGTCAAAACACGTGGCACAGTGAAACAGAACAAGAGCACTAAAAAATTAATTCCTTGTGCTGCTGCTTCCCTGCCAAAACCCCACGCTTTTAAAATCCAATCCACTGCAATTACACCAGTCCCCAGCCACACACCATGCATCTGCAGGAGCACAGTGAGCAAGAATTGGATTTCCCTCAGTTAAGGTGTCAAGGGAACAGCCAGCAGGTTGGAATTGTATCCAGACATTTGCTCATATATACAGCAGTGAAACTAAAAATACTTTCTGCCCTTCATCGAGATCCAGCTCACAAAACTCTGTGATGCTTTATCCCGCTGCCATCGTGACACTAGTACTTTCAAAGAAATAATATGTTGCTACACAAATTCACAGAATTTACCTGTGGGGACATCTTTTTACTGAAGTAAAAAGCTCCACACAAGAATGTTGCTGTACCTTGGTGAGACAAGTGTCTCAGGCACCCCTACAGTGGAAGTCTGTGGAAATGTGAACAGTCTGGAAGTGGCATCTTCAGACCACAGGCAAGAAAACCTCTTGGAAACCTCATCAGATGTCATTGCAATAGATTTAGACACTGGAAGAAGCTTAGAGCAGTCTTGTTCTCACCAAAATAACAGAGCAGGGCCTCCTCTGCTATCAAATCAAGGTGCTCAAGGGCTGGCCCCAGGAGCCTGAGCAGCTCAGCCCCCACAAGCAGAGAGCAGCTGGCAGGCGCAGGTAAATCACTGTCAAATGGCTCCAGCGGATGTTGCAGCCCTCGTGTCTGCAAATAAGTAAATAATTGTGGGGGAGAACCTGGTTCTCATCCTACCTAACACACCTGCCACCGGCGCTCGGGACGCAGAGGCACATGTGGACAGCAGAGCAAGCATTTATTTAAAATCACTGCAGAAAACATGACAATATCTGGGGCCAGGGGAGCCCGTGGTGCAGAGAGAGCCTCAGGTAGTTACTTATTTTGTGAACTGAAGTGCTTTTGCACAAGAGAGGATGGAACAGACGCAGGCGACCCGGCAGGGCAGGATCACAAAAGCCTATTTCCAGTCATAAGTTTCAGATTGAAATATAATGGTACATTTCAATCACTTGGATGTGTTTGTCTAAAGGATAAACAACTCCCCTTATGTGCAAAATTCCCCATTTCGAAGTCTTTGCTCATTTAAGTCTGAATACCCAAACACTGTGGTCTGTGGTTGCGACTGGGATGCAAAGGGGAGGCACAGTCGTGCTGCTGAGGCTGCATTTTACATTTCTGTGATTTGCTTCACAGCAGCTTCTAGATGATCCAGTGAAATCAGATCTGTATTGTCCAAACACAGGGGAAAAGTCAGACCCACAGGCACACAGAGGCTCATCACTTTCCATCTTGTCGTACTGGAGCATGTCTCTTTGCACAGTGATAGAATGTCTGTGCTTTTTGCACTCTGATATCCTTACTTGCAAAAAAACCCTACCTGTTCTTCTTGCAGAACATCAGACACACAACTGCTGGTCAGAGAGCTTGGGTCCTTGCTGGCTGAAAGGGCCAGTGAGCCTTGCCAGGGAACTGATGGTCTTCGAGTTGAGAATTGTAATTATCCAAACTGTCATCTACTCCAGAAATCTGCACACTCTTATAAGAGAAATGTGGCAGAAATATCTAAGGTTTTGTAATCGAGAGAAAAAGGGAAATACTTCTGGTGTCACATTATAAACACAAACTGACTTGCAACTGCTGCCAGCACACGTCTGTAAGAAATGAGGATATTTTTGCCATGTCAGGATTCAGTGGAAATATATCTCATACATAACATATTTGTGTAATACATGTAACTTTTTTTATTGTTGCCTCTCATTATGAAGCCCTAAGATCATCCAGCAAACATCTTCAGTATTATTTTGAGGTGTTTTTTTTTCTTGTACAGATGAAAGCATGAGAAAGTTCGGGCAAACATCTGACTGTTGCTCCCACAACAGAGGCAGTATCTTCACCGAGGACCAAATTGTCATACCATGTTCCCAAAACTTTTGATAAGCTCTTGCTGCCCAGAGAGTGCAGTTTGTTTTACAGCTAACTATCTGCTCTGATAGCCAAGACCACGTAACCTGGCACAGCTCCACTGACTTCTGCGGACAGACAACAATTTTCATGTGGCAAAAACATTGATTAAGGCTCTTTTTAAAGGGTTCAGGCTTGATTGCACCAGGGAGTTAATCACCTTGCTGCCTTTAAAAATCTAATCACTAAAAACATTCTTAATATCTTCTTATTAGAAAACCTAAACTCAGATAAGACACTAAATCACAGTTGTTCCCATACTGGTAAAATTGCACACCATCCTTTATCCGACTCACAGCTATTGTCTGGAAATTCTGAACAACACAGCCGCAGGGATCTTAGTCAAGGATCATCTTGGATTCTGGACAAATGAGGGAGTGGAGATGCCAAAGCAGTCTGTGGCTGAAGTTTTCAAAGAAGGCTCTCACCAGACCAGAGTTGAAGGAAAACTCAACAAGTGAAGGTACAGACATTTCTGCACTTTAATGTGGACGACACTTATTCTTTTACATGACCCAGATAAAAATCACACTCAATTCTCACTGTATCTGCTTTCCTAATGCTCATAAACAGAGCTTTTATAGTGCTTTGAATTAGATCTGTGATTTGTGAGTGACATGTATAATAATTAGACTGTGAAGATGTACAGTTAATCCATTTAAAGGTGTAAAGAAGTCCATTTAATGAACATTATAGTCACATTAGACTTGGAAACATCTAACTCTTTTGTTGAATAAAAAGAAGTTCAATGAGATTAACTTCTCTTAGTTGGTTTTAAAGAATACTCAAACATGTCCTACTCTGATAGTGTCTATTCCTTGGTGCATGGTTTCTGCATACCAATGTCTTCAGTGTAGAAGAGTAAGAATAAGACTGGGAGACATTCTATTTCAGTTAAATAATTACAAATTAAAGAGGATCACTTCTACTTTCTATACTTACTGTAGTATGATAAGAAGCTGAACTCCTTGAACTTGTAATTATATAACAGAAATGTTAATCTCCTGGTTCGGTATTCAGTTCTACTGCATTAAATGTATTCTTACAATTATCAAGTTTACTACATGGCACATAGACATTTCTATTGGGAAACCTATTATTTGATCATATCAGATTTTGACCATAAATACCATAATGGAATTCTGTTTTCAAATCTCTCACTGCCACAAAATGACTAATGAGGGTTAATACACCTATGTGGCTTGAGAACCTGAAAAAACATCTCTATAATTTCTGATTTTCAATTTGTAATGCTAACTGAGTTTCCGATTATTTTCCACAGCTTTGTGCAATTAAAAAAAAAAAAAAAAGAAGATTTAAGCTAGAGAACATATAAGTCCAAAATACGCTAAGTAACTTGTAATAAAGAAATTTAATTTTAAATATATGTACTTTAAGCAGCTGTTCTCCTCTTAGGAGAAACTCATTTAGGCTTAAGAGTTACTGGCCGGAGCTATCTTCTTTTCACAGCATATTATAATGTGTGCCATTGGCTTTAACAGTTTGGAAGTACAATTTGCATCTTCGTCCATTTAAATATATAAAACTATTTCAAGGGGTAGGGTAGCCAGTTAGAAAAGAAAACAGGATCACTCACTGACTTCCACTTCCATTTTTTAATGAAGAATATTGTATCTTTCCAGCAAAATTCTGGCTCCCAACACTTTAATGAAGCTGTATCCCCGTTAAAAACTGAAGCTCTGTAGAGAGTCATTCCAGAGAGATTTTAGCCAGTGAAACTCCTGCTTCCAGTGGAGATTCCTGGCTTGCTGCATGCATCAGGCTACATTCTTTTGCAGTTTGCAGAGCAAAACCTGATAAGATCAAGAGACAACATAATCCTGGCTAATGAAGGGTGACTTTTTATGTACTGTATGGGATGCAGTTGAACATTAGAAAGACAATCCTTCCACCTGGGGAGGCTGGGGCAGGGGAAAAAACCTCTTGAGGGCTAACCCTGAACCTGAACTGATACACAGGTTTCACCTACTGAGCATGTGGAGCCTTCCAGCCATTGCCTAAAGGAAGCATTTTTCCTGCCTAAAGGAAGCCTTTTTTCTGTCCTAGGAGCTGTGCACTGGCACCTTCACAGCTTCCACCATTACCTGCTACTCAAAACACCCGCAGCACCGTTTGCAAACCGCTGTCATCATCACATCAAACCCCCCCAGCATTTTACTTCCCAGAGGTGTAGCTTGGAGTTTTACTAGTGAGACACACAGGCAGAGGCTTCTACAGGAAAAAGGACAGGAAGAAAGAGAAACGTGAAAGAAGAGCAGCCCATTCAAGACAAGATTTGTTGCTAAGGTTCTCAGGAGCTTTTGCTGCTTTTGACATTTTGTGGATCTTTTGCAGTCCAGGGATTCTGCAGACAGCTGGGATTGACGTAAGTGGGCTCTCACTCTAAAGGTGAACCTTAAGGTGCCTCTGCAGTGCCCAGAACCTTTGAGAGAGGATCAAGCCCCAGGGACAGGCTGTGCCTGGCAGTCGGCAGGGCTGATTCCTGCTAACCTTGGCACCACCCCCATGCACCCTTTGGACCTCAGATTCCTCAGCAACCGTGCTCTCCTCAGGCATTCGATGCTCACTGGAGCAAACAACTGAGATAAGGGTGAAATCGACTTTGATTGCACTGCATAGAAAATATACTTCCCTTTAAATTTCCTGCCTGCCTCAGTTCCTGGGTACACACACAATACCCTGGCTAATGACTCAGTCATGCAAGCCGAGCTACCCTGGCTGACCCACGGAGCCTCTCGCCCAGCCTGACCTGCCCTCTCACACAGTGGGTTTACAGCGGTGGAGCTCCCTCCGTGTGTGCAGAGAGAACAACCATCATCTAACACCACTAATTCTAACCCACTGCGAGTTTGAAATGATCTTATTTTTTGTCTTTCAACCCTCGCTAGGCAGGACTTCATTATCCTTCTATTATTAGCAAGTTTCGGCTACTCTCTAAAATAAACGTTCCACGTCTCAGCTGAAACATCCTTGCTGTGTGCACTGTGGTCCTGGAGGATAACTTTCTACCTATCTCCTTACAGACACCTCTGCACGTCACACACATGCTCACATCTGTCTTCTAACACAGAACATTTCCCTTTTCTTCAATATTACTTCTTCACCCATTTTTTTTCTGGGCTTCTGATCATCCATGCTCCCTTTCTCCCTCCCCACCTTTTTTTGAAGTGTGGTGTGTCTGAACATGTTACTTCAGCTGGGCAGACCTGAAGGATTATTTGGTATGTCCTACAGCCTCTATTTTTGATTAGTCAGCCAGCAGCAGTGGTTGGCATTTCCACAAGGCACTTTTACTTCCCTTCAATGTGTATGCTGAGAAGCACCAGATCTTTTCTGAAAGATACTAATTAATTTTAATTACTGGTTAAGGTCAGCATCCAGTGCCATGAGTTGTAGATGTCAGACTGTTTTCTCTCAAAAAATGCACATGTATGATCCACTCCTATTTGTGGCATCTTCTAGCACCCTCCTTTGTTCTGAATACACCTGAAAAACTCATTGGCTTTTATTCCAGGAAAGGTTTTCTCAGCTTGTCTGAGTCACAACATTGAGCCAGCTTGGGAAGCTCGTCACTTTCCTGCTGGGTTTTCTTGTTTTACAAGTAGCACACTTCATTCTTTGGGGCCAAGTGAATTCACAGGTCTGAGCAGACAGGGACAGGAACAAGCTGGGCTAGGTGAGACACTGTTGTGGCCATGAGTAAGAATAAAAAGTAAGGTGGAAGTGGATGATTCAGCACCACTGTGAAAGGGCAGAAGTTCACCCCAACTTTCCAAGGCGAAGCCAGAGCCCGTCCCCTGCCAGAGGCTGCTGAGGCAGAGATGGCAGGGAGCAGATCCTGCCCTTCACCAGGACAAAGCCCTCTCTGCTTAGTCGACAGGGACACATCTTCAGAGACAGAAAATGAGAGCACTCCACTTTAGCAGACTCACATCTGGCTGCAGCGCTGTGAAATTGTGTTTCCTCAGCGACAGCAGAGCCCCGCACACTGCACAAAGAGCAGCGAGCACGCAGCAACAGCGAGGCACCAGACACTTGTTTGTAAAGTACAGTTAGCAAATACTTGGAGGAAGTATTCTAGTTTCATTATCTTGCAATAAAATTCATATTTCCTCACACACACTGTCTTACTGTAACATAAATATATCTAAATTAGGTTACAAAACGGTTGACATAATTAAATAGGGCACATAAATGTGAGCTGGCACATTGGGAAATACACTGCACTGCTGTTTAAATACAGCAGGTAAAGCCATGGGAATGAGGCAAGAGAATATACTGCTGTAAGATTACAGATATAAATGCAAGTTCTCTGCCGTGGTGCCGCTAGAATATAGGGAGAAAGTTATTAGAAACAAAATGAATTCAGTAGCGCCTTGAACTCACTATCATAGTCTGGGGCAAGTTAATCACTTCATCCTCATCCACTAACACATTTATCCACCTACTAATTCTCCACCTAATTAGAGAGAAATTCAGAGCTCTACTGGTCAGGGAGGCAGGGATTAGGGTTAAGAAAACACTTGTATTTGAAACCCCCTACCTCTGCTGGTTAGTGTGAAAGATCCTATAAGAAACTCCCACCCTAGCTAATCCATGACCCTCAGCAGGGAGGAGTGTTAACAATTTGGTTTAAAACTCACACTCTCAGACAAATGCATCAAAAACGGCTTTTCTTCTTTGATTTATAGGTATTACTTGTTTTTCCAAGCTCCATTAAGGACTCTTCATCATGTACTGCAAGGGGCATTAAGCACTGAAAGTTGTTCCCAGCTCTGTATTATTCAAAGGCAATTTACACTAATTATTGGAGTCCATGGTGTTACCCATACTCATAGAATGATCCATCTCAGCAGGCTAAAGTACTTTTGAAATGTTAATTTATTACTGAGGTATAAAAACGTCCTTACATTAAAGCTCGATTCTTTCTTAAATGCCAGAAGTTTTTCTATTACTGATATATTACATACTTACTGTTTATCTTAGATACAAGAATAAAGATATAATTTAATTTACTATATAATAGAGCCTATAAAAGCCACTATTACCACAAATTGTGCTGCATTTAAACTCAGTTACAACACAGATATTATTCTTGTTTTTCTTGTTTGGTGAATTTCTCTACGCACATGCAAACAGAGCTGCTTCATGGAGACGAGATTTTCAGGCAAACAGCTGCATGGCAAAGTGAAAAAAGTGTCTAACTGGAGAAGTGTTTCACCAATTCCAAAATAATCTCTTTCACATTAAAGTACAGATACTGCTGGTGATATCGCTGCTCCGAGGAAAATGCATTCATTAACTGGCATGAGAGTGCACCCGTGTATCAAATTCCAACAAAAACCCCATAAAAGTACCTGGCATTCAGTTAAATTCTGGCACAGAAGCTGCTGATTTTAGCAAGAATTGTTTTGCCAGTGCTGAGCCACCACTTGAAGGTTTTGTTTCTCTTGGTCGCAATGTGTGAAAATAGAGCCACGCCAACAAAAATTTATTTGACCTTGTGTTGACAAAAGCCCTTGAACAATCAAGGGGATTATTTCTTAACTAGCTCAATCAACAACTTTTACTTCACTTGAGAAGCCACAGGATTGCAGTCCGTGGTTGGAAGAATCCCTGCCTCGGAAGTGTCAGCGCCTTGGGATGCACAAAGAGTTTGTTGCAAATAAAAAAAAAGCCCCCTTTGCCTTCTAAGTCCTCTCCAGCGTCCCAAAGATAGTCTTCACCCATTAAAAGTACACTGCTGTGAATTTAGACCATTTGCTTTATATATATGAAAAATCTAAATAATATCACATAAACAAAGCTTGTCATGATAGGTTAAAATATTTTTTATCCAAAATTTTTTGGCAACTTAAAATCTGCTTGTGTAGCTGAAATACAAAACACAGCTTTGGAATAGCAATTCTCTCATTCCCAAACTCTGTGAAGATTTCATACAACCTCACCCCAAATTTCATTTACTTCTCCAGGTCTCTGTCTAGCCATGGAAAATACTCCTTCCTTGTGCATAGCAGTTCCTGAAATGAAAGGAATTATGAAATAAAGTTTTATGCCAGCCTAAATCTTGATTGCCACTGGCACAATCTGTTTACCCAAATAAATCTGAATTCCAGAGGAATGACTTGGCTCCCTGAGCTGGTCCATGCACTGTAGGTGCTCAGGAGTGAGATGCTTTGCAAAGCAGGAGCAGTTCCATGTGGGAAGCATTGTGCTCCTTTGCATGCCTCAATTCCACACACAGGGCTATAATTTGCATGCACAACAGTTTGCATACATTAAGGATTTTTTTTTTTTTTTTTTGCATAAAAGGCCTGGTAGGTGCCAAAGTAAGGACTGGTGTGCAAAACCACAGTAATCCTACCTGCAAGTCAGACCTTTAGATAAACAAGCTTTACTTATTTAGAGCAACTCCTAAACTATGAATATCTGCTTTAGATGAACATACGTTCTCACAAAGTAAGTGACTGATCATGAAAATGATCAAAATGATTCAAATGATTCCCATCAGAAAAGGCAACATCCCACAAATTTCTCCTGTAAAATTTATGTCGTTAATTAGAAGTGAGGAATATTATTATTGTGCAGCACAATCAGGAAAGAAAAGGCACATCAGTCATATTTAATCTTCATAGTCACAGGGTATGTATTACCTATGATATCTCTTTTATTTTGGGAATAGGTGGGCACAGCTAATCCCAGGCTACTGAGGCATGGATCACCACAAACGTTTTGGAAAAAAGTCATCCTGATATAAACACCCATTTTACAAAGTAATCCCATTTTTCCATAACATGCTGACTTTTTGGTATGCAGATAAGCCCGTAGGTTATTCAAATTTCTATTTTATTCTTTGCTGAAAGTTTGCCAGCCCTTGACAATTAGGACCATGAGTTGTCTCCATATAGAAGTTACTTCCAAATGTGAAAACTGTTTTGTTTCTGCACTCTGGTCCAAGCAATTTGTAGGAACACTGTGTCCCACAGAAACCAAATCAATTCTCTTCAACAGAGGAGAAGTTTGGGACATAAATATGGCTCAGGTGTCCTTTTAGGCAATGAAGTGAATTCCATGCTGCTCCAGACTCACCTTTATCCAGATAAAAGTCCATCAAAGGAAGTTTTGTGAATTTTCAGTAGTCACTGGCATTGTCTCAGCAGCACAAAAGAGCAATTTAACCAATTTGTGATGAGTTAGACAAATTTAGGACCTATGAAAAATGTTCTGCAGATCTCTCTGCAGGAAATAATTTTGGCTTTTTAATTAGTGGAGATTCCCTCAGAAAATAACAAAACTAGCACAGGAAAAATATCTAACCAAATCCTCAGCTTTGCTTCTAAAAGTCCAATTTTAAAGATAATGTACCTTGTTTACTGGGAATGCATCCATGATGTGACACAGACCTTGCTCTGGCTAAACATTCAGCAAATTGTGACGTCTGGGACTTAAGGAATTTTAAGTAGCAAATTAGAAATCAATACTCTGTTTCCCCCTATAATTACTGTCCACAGTTCAATCCCCACTTCCCCACCCCCTTTTTTTTTTAATATCAGCAATGGCTTAAACTCTTCTTAGAAGCACCTTCAAGAAAACAAGATTCAAGCCACACAAAATTCTGCTAAAGAAATAAAGCTAAAGAAAATTCTGCTTACTTCTCAAGGAAAACAAGGAGCTGCCCCCAGACCTCAGGTTTATGCCCTTACTGCAAGCAGTGGCCCACCAGTTTTCAATGGCCTTGGCTTCGTGCAGAGTAAAGATTTCATTGCAGGGCCATATGAAACATTACAGGAGAGAACAGACACAGACAGAAATCTAACCTAGATTCCAGTCAGTCAAATGGCCGTCGGATCACGTACCTAAGGAATATGTTTTATCTTATTAGATGGAGCATATTTTTATAAATAAAGTCATGAGGAAAAAAAAAGAAACCTTCTTAGCAATCTTACTTGTATTCATTTAATTTTCAGCCATAATAACATATTTTATTAAAAGAGTACATTTGCCTCAGACTGTATCAACAGGATTGCCAATAGCATCAAGCCAGATATTGAGTATTTTGTAAATTCATCAGGAGATTGCCCTGCTGCCATTCAGATCACATAGCACCTATGCATTATATATGCAAGGCTAGTGGCACCAGGCAGCTCTTTTTCTAATTAATACATGTCAGAGCAAATTGTTTGGAGGAGGGAAATAAACCAAAAATGAAAGAAAAGGAGATTTCTGCACAATTGCCCATTGCAACATGAAAACTCACCTCATCTGCATAATATTAATGATATGAAATATGCAAACAGATGTTTCTCTCATTAAATGCTGTATGCAAATAACACTAGGAGGAGTGGTAATGTTGTTTCAGGGTTGAGAGATCATGGGGGGTAATTAAAGGTTAATCCAGTTTTCAGTTCACAGACTGTAAGACATGAGTGGTTGTAAAGAAAAATTGTCACTTAACCTTCATTATCCAGAGCATATGGATTTTTCCTCTAGAATAGCAAAAACATATATGTATTTATCTGTACTCTAGTGCCAAGTATGGTGCATATCATTAGAGGAGAAGAGAAATTATTTGTTGAAATGAATGTCATTAAGGAGGTGCCGGAATCCATTAATTAGGGAAAGCAGAATCTGATCAGAAGTTCTCAGACCGCAATCTAAATGCTGCAATCTCACTAACTATATTTCAATTGCTGAGATGTTGTCAAATGTTAATAAAAAAGCATGTGAAGTACCCGTGGAACGAGTCCCCTAAAATAATTAAAAGCCTAATGTTTGAGATCCCGCGCGGTTTGCCCGTAGGCCCTGTGAGGTGGATGGTTCCATCAGCAGCAAGCTCACAACCCTCTCTTTCTCTCAGAGCATCCTGCTGGGCGGATTGGAAGCAGTAAACATTTTAGCACTTAGATCTGAGTTCAACACGCCAGATGAGACATTCCCACTCCGTGCTCATAGGAGAAAATAAAGTGATAAGTGCCTGCGCTGCAGTCGAGCCCTGCTCTTCAGCAGCGAGGATTTGTGCCCAGGGAAAGGCAGGGCCAGTGTGAACCACAGCAGCCACAGGTGGGAAGAAGCAGAAAGAAACAAAGAAATATCTTGATTTGTGCAACCCTCTCTATATAATATCTGGGTGAAAGTCAGTGTGGGCCTGGGATAGTGAGAGTGAGAAATCAAAGAGGAGACGAGAGTTGGTTCTGTTCAGCCTTAAGTCCAGGGTCCGTAGCATTCTCTGCTTCCAAGACTATATGGCATGTTTGGATATTTTGGTGTTTTACTTAAAAATCTGCTTCTCAAGGTCTTGCAAAATATTTCCTTTAAGTATGGAACAAGAACAAGGGTTTATGTGTGTCTCTGCGGTGCGTCCTTCACCATCTGGCTGTCCCCACTGTCTCTGACACTCGTCCCCCAGTAACACCACTAGACCTTCCATCTGTGCTTCACTGGTTCTTTGGGCTTGAAAACCGGTTTCCCTCCCTGCTGATATCTCAATTTCCCTTTTGTGCCCTACATGACATCAAAGAACCACAACCACACCAACCTGGCCTCAACATTTACCTTGGTTTCCTGGGCTGAATAGCTCAGATTTGGCCCAAAACTTTCAAACAGCACTGAGTAGAATATAGCCTCAGCTTAAGCGATCATGACTCTTCTAGCTCTACAGAATTCAGTTTTAGAACTCCTCATTAATTGGGGGTGCCAAAAAGCCCAACTTTTAAATTGTATTGCATGAGATAAAAATCAACAAACTTATATATCCGTGTCTGCATTCATGTGGCATCCTGCGTCATAAAATCTGCTTTGAAGAAATTCCCCTTCTCAACGATTTTCACAGATATTTACAGCCTGCTCCTATTTGAAACAGGTCTGATATCCAAGAAAAAAAAGGCCGGTGTAAGTACCACTTTTTCTGAAGTTGAGCACTGCAGAAAGATTTTACTCTATGTTATTTTGCCATGAATGGCTGCAGTGAAACGTAAATGTTGTCTTCCTTCCCTTGCGTGCGCAAGAGCCGTACTTTCCCTTCGGTAGTAAACTTTGTAAGGATATTACATTTAGCTAGCTCCAAATTCAAGGGCAACACGGGGGTCATCTACAGCACCACAGGAAATAATTTTAGACACCGAAAGCCCACAGGAGAAACAAGGCATGGGGGGAAAACCCACCTTCCACCCTCGCTCAGCGTGAGCCGTGGCTGCCTCCAGCTGCACCTCCACGGCCACCACTGACAGCTGCTGCCCCTTCGCAGCCGCCTGAATAAACAGCTGGGGATTGAGGATTACCCTGCGGTGCGAGGACCCTCCGGAGCAGTGGGTTCCGTCACCCCGGGGTACGGGGGGTGTCAGGCAGGACGCGGCACCGGCACAAAGGAGCGGGGCCGGCAGGTGCAGGAGCCCCGCGGGCTCTGTTCCGGGCTGATAGCATTGAAGCGGCCCCTGCTCTGAGCCCTTCAGCACAAAGGTGCTCCCACGCCTTCCCCACCACCCACGTCCCTTGCTCAGCACCAGGCCCTGGAGAAACAATTCCAACTGGAAATCTCCCAGTCCCTTATCTCCAGCTCCCATCAGCAAAAGGGGCTGTCAGGGTCTCCTCTCTGGCTTATCGCGCCCAAGGGCTGTCCCAGCTCCCTGACTCTGAGCCCGCGGAGATTTAAAGTTGCACCCACGAAGTCTGAACGAGTTCTGGTAAATGTCACCTGATCCTTATTAAAGCAGATTACAAGTAGCCCCTTGAAGTGTCACTGTGCATTTGCAGAGACAGCCATACAAAACCACCCAGCCGCCAAGCTTTTTCTTGCAAAATGTACATTCGGGGAAAGCGAACGCAGGTAACTGTGCGAGCAAATGGGGCCTGTAAGACACGGAGGACCAAACTGAGGATTTGGTCCAACACCCACAAGAGCCTAAGGAAAAGTCTATCAAAATTTCCATTTAAATGGCTCTGTGCAACCCCTGACAAGAGTGTCTCACACATGTATGTGTGCACACAGGTCCTGACGACTGGAATCACACTCCAACATCTCGGGTTACCTGCAAGGACCTGTGGCTGAAGGGTGCAAGGCCAGGGATCTGGGCCTACAAAAAGAAAACAAAAAGTATTAAAATCTATCATGAGCAGAGTTTTGGACGTCTAATTGCTGCAGTTTGTTAGAGGAACAAAAAGATCTTCCCTGGCTTCAGCCATATCCAAGGGGATTAATTTGTCACTCTTCAAAAACAACTTATTGGAGGAATGCCCTCTTTGATTCTTTATTCTCACATTAATTAGGAGCAATAAGTACACTAGATACACCCAGTACTTAAAACATTAGCAGAAATGAATCTGCCACACATCTCAGGAGTCCAGTGAAGATCTGGCTGCTTGGGGTGGGAGCCTCCAAAGCGAATCCCATTAGTGGGACAGCCCATCTAGGTGCCATCCCCTCTAGCACAGCCAGTGCTGCCCCATCCCACCTGCGATGGCCACAACCAGGACATGACTGTCCAGAAGGGCCCGTGGTGGGGGCTGCAGGAGGCAGCAAGGCCATGAGTGGGGCTCAGCCGGTCTCTTCACCACTTTTGAGGAACATTCTTTATTCTGCACTGAACCCACAAAGCACCACATGCTCTCTGTCAAACCTCCCAGCCCGCGTCTCGTGCCCAGGTCCTTTGTGGTGGCCCTACTTCTGTCAGCAAATTCTCCATAGCAGAGGACCTGTGTCTAGGAAGACAGGGGAAAAGGAAAGAAGAATATTTTGTGCTGAAATATAAAAGTAAAGTCAATCTGATCCTTATTCAAGAAAAAAAACCACACCGAAAAGTGAGGTGACTGAAAACTTCTACAGAAAATTATTCTGAGAGGATTGAACCAAACTCTGTCTTCTCCACAACTGATTTTCAGGATGCTTTGTCATGTCTCTCACTCGAGGACACCCTTCCCATCACTGGGATTGCTCACCTGACCAAATCCATCCCCACTGGATCTGGGGACCAATGTCCTGAGATTGCTCACCTGACCAAAGCCATCCACTGGCTCTGGGGACCAATGTCCTGCAGTATCCCAGCCAGGACTCCTGCCCACAGGAGAAGGCTGGAGAAGCACAGGGATCCCAGATTTCCAGCCAGTTGTTGTGGGCTGTGAGTGCTGACACCTCAACCTTTCCTCATACCCTTCAAGCGCCCGGCTCGAGAGGCGGCTGCCTTTATCTCCTGCTTGTTTAAGGTAATTACTACTTGTATTTCCTCCCTGCTGGTTCTGCTGGAGCGGAAAAGTCTTTGGCCTTCACTTCACTATACAAAATAAAGGAAAAAAAAATCTGGTTTATAAACACCACTTTTTCTATACTTTCAAAGGCAGGTTGTAGGGTGAGAGTCAGGAGAATGGTCCCTATTTGGAAAGCAAGCTAATAATAATGGTGAAGTTGCTGCAGGGAAATCTCTTGTGGAGCCTCCCTGAGCGCTCTTTGTTCCCGTGGTAGTAAACAATTATCTTTTAAAGATGCTCTGCTGTCTCCACCACTCACCCTGCTATAAGATATTAAACAATCCCAAAAAGCAGCCCGATTGTGCGCAAAGGGTGGATTTCCTTTCAGAGAGGGTGGGAATTTGCAACTCTTTAAAGACACTTAGTGTTAATTAAAACCTATGAAGCCCAAAGAGAAATATAGCATCGTTTTTCAAGGAGGGATGAAGTCAGTCTGACTAGCAAGTGTTTTGTTACCATGCTAAAACATGCTTTTTGATTCTTAAAATTCAGTGCTTAGTACTGATGGAAAACAATTGTCTGTGCTCCACAGCAATGAAAGTTCAAGTGACTTTAAAATACAAAAAATACCCCCACAATATGCTAAAAAAATGCACCTTCATGTTTTACAGGGTAATTGTAAAAATAAGGCTTCTTTTAAAAGTACATTGTGGAGAAAAACATGCACAATATAGAATATGGAAAATCTTCATTTAAAATCTACCTCACCGTCAGCAGTGTGTTGATTTGAAATGCTTTGCCTTTCTAACTGTTCCCCTCCTCCTAATAAGCACTGCATCCAATTTGTATGTTATTCTGATGAAATGGTTTAAGCGAGAGAAAATGAGTAGTTTGAAAAATAAAGGAAAGTTCTACAGAAGAAATGAAGTGCTATCATTGAAATCTTTATTTATGTGAAAAGAAAGGGCTAAAACATTACCTCAGAATTCAAGATTACAACATCAGTAGGATATAAAGTAAATCCATTCTCGTAGTGAAACATCAGAAACCATAATCCTTTTTCAAAGACCTTTTGTTATTTTAATGTCTGACAAATTATGCTTTTTTAAAAGAAGAAAAACACTTAGATTTAAGAGGTTTCTTTTACTTCAGTAAAAGTAGTTTCACTACTTAAAAGTTTTAATTTTCTGTAACCAATAGTATTTACTATGCTGGCTAAGTATTAACACAAGAGTAAGGTTATTTTAGCCTCAATAGGACCAAGTACAAAGTTGCCACCAAAGAATTTTGCATCAAGTTGTTATGGCAACTTAGTGTTCTAAAAAGTATTAAGTTTGAGCAAAGGGTTTTGTTTTGTTAATTTGGTTGCTTTTCCTTCGGGTTTTGAAGTTGTGAAGTGTTATAAAAATGTTGCATCATTATCATTCAAATGATGGGAGGTCTCAGAACATATTTAAAACTTGTTTATGTCACAGGACATTCCAGGATGATATCCAAGGATCTCCAATCCTGCCTTTAGGGGGAAACCCTTGACCTCAGTATGAGCACAGGAGTCATTCCATGGCGATCCTAGCACTGAGAAACAAGGATAAGAAGAAAAAAACTGCATTATTTGCCTCCAATGTACTAAAGAGAGACAGGATGGATCAAGGGTGGAAGAAGGGACCCTTCCCTTGTGCACCCAGCACCTCTCTTTCACGTGTTCATGTTTAAAAGCATAAACAATGAGTTCCTCATGGGTATCCTGGGCTCTTGACATCACATGAAGAACGGGAAGAGTGAAATAAGCTTCCGAGAGCTCTGCAACCAAAGGGCAGGTTTTGACTGGTGCAGACATGGCAGGAAATTGCTGTAAGAGGCCTATTTTAGGTCCTGCACCTAGGAAGGGAAGAGACAGAATTATGGGCTTAAAATCCCGTAATGAACAAGAGCTCAGGATCACGGATTGTCACAGCCATTCCTCTCGGAATGTTCCCAGTGCTGCAAGTCCCAGCNAATTTTCCCAGTGCTGCAAATCCCAGCTCGGGATCCTGGGTAGGGAAGAGACAGCCTCATGGAATGTTCCCACCGCAGCGAGTCCCAGCTCAGGATCACGGATTGTCACAGCCATTCCCCTCGGAATGTTCCCAGTGCTGCAAGTCCCAGTTCAGGATCACGGATTGTCACAGCCATTCCCCTCGGAATGTTCCCAGTGCTGCAAGTCCCAGCTCGGACTCTCAGTTCCCAAACCCTCGCCCTGCCCCAGACCTGCAGCACAAGCTCTCACGTATCCAAGCACACCGGGAGCTCTGGCACCATCGTGACTCCAGCACTCGTCCCACCCTGCCACTTTGGGCAGGGGAGCACTGGAGCTCACCCAAACGAGTAGCAATGGTCATGGCAATGTGCAGAGTGTCCTGGGCTGATTTGCCCAGGCAGCCTCATGGGTGTATGGCCAGATATTTCTGCTGGCTTCCTCTCAGACTGCGTGTGGAAGCTTTCACGTATGTGGTAAAGGAAGGGGAAGTAAGAGAGCAAATTAATTCTGTGCCTCCTGAAATGAGTGCTCTTTTTCACATTGACAAATTTTCTGGGTTTTTAAATGAAGCTGGAAACTATGGGGAGGTTTTGTTGTTTTAATTAGAACTTTGATTTATTGTTTTTCCTTACCAGGCCTCTCAACTCTTTCTTCCCCTGGTTTTCATATTCATCTCTTTTTAAAGAGAAAGGTGGATAGAAATAAACTGGGGAAGTTGAAAAGGAAACCAAAATTTTCAAAAATAAAAACCTGACATTCATGTGACCATAACAGATTTAGAGGACAACAAAATGAATTTATTTCTTAAATCTGAAATTATTTTGACATGTAAAACCGTGTTTTCCTTCTTTTGCAGAAGGAGATCAATCCACTAAATACCTACACAGCAAACAAAACAAGAAGCTTTGCCTGCCAAATTGTGCCAAATCTCACATGAACTTGGGCAAATGATTTAATTTGCCAGTTTCTCAGTGCACTGTTTGTGCAGTGAGAACAATACCACTTCCTTTTTCTCATCCTTTGTCTTGTTTATTGAGATAGTCCCTACTCCAGGGAGTACACAATCTCTAATTATGAGCAACCAGCACAATAGTACCCTGATCTCCAGGACCTACCGCAATACAAAGGACTAATAATCATCACAAGTCTTCTGTTCTGATGCATGGTCTGCAAGAGTTATGAATACTAACATATGCTGGAAAGTTCTGTTTAATTTTATGTCTTTGAAAGAAAATAAAAGCCTATTTTTCCCATTGGTGCCATTTATACGGGCTTATACTTTCCAGGAAGCTTCTGCCTTTACATGTCTTCTTTCTCCCTTTCCAAACAGAAATAAAAGTCTCACTAAATAAAATAAAGATTATGAATGGCCAGTCTTTTCCTTCCTACCAGTTATTGTCACCCAGGAACATGCAGCAAAAGATGTCTACGTTATCATTTAGTTTCACAGAGATCTGCCAGCTGCTGGCCATATGCTAAATCCTAAAAGGAATTATCCATGTTCTGTGCTGTCTGTACATGTCTGATTCCCCTGTTTATGTATTTTTACTTGATTATGGCATATTATAAATCCAGCTAACTTAACTTTTATGGTTAGAATACAAATCCTCCAGTTGTTGAGGGTGGTTTTTTTATTCAAATGAAATTCCACTGCCACTGTGGAAAGTTTATGTGGCAATAAATGGGATGAAAACCGTCAGATTTCATACAAATGCATCAAACACAAAACAAAAAGTCTGTGGGATTTAATTTACAGTGAAAGCCCTTCTTTACAGTTTGCTTTTTAATGATGTGACAGCGTTTCATAGCAGACAGAATTTCCCATCAGCTTCCAGAGCCCTGTCCAGAACCTCTGTCCCCAAAGTGACCCTTATGGTTTCCATTGCGGAGATCCCTGGCCATCCCAGCCATTGCAAGGCCAGGAATATATTCCTTCACCCACCCTCACCACCCTTAATGAGAGGGGGCTGAGGAGCAGGGAAAGATGAAGTGAATTGGTCACAGTCAGAGGGAATAGTCGACCTGGGAACTGAGCTCCAGTTGCTCAACCCTCGAGCAGGAGCCAAACCACAGGCTATTGTTTGCTATGGAAGCCTGTGGACATCTCCAGATATTTGAAGTCAGATTTTGTGAGTGATCTCGCTGTGCACACACTCATCTTAAAATGATACAACACCGTACAACACCAAGGCAGGCTTTTACACACCCAGGCCACGGTAAATCTTTACTACAAAAGCATTCTAAAATGCTTTTTACATAGGAGACTTATTTTTCAGAATGCAGGAACATATCCCTTGGGGATGCAGATTGTTTCCTCGGGACTCAAACATTCCCACGTGGTAAAATGAAGTAGGAGGATCCAGTGAAAGGAGCTCTAGCTTCTCATTTAATTTACTACCTAATACTCAGCAGCCCAAGATTTATAAGACACTACAGAACTGTCTACATGTTTCCCCTTGTGGCAGATAGCAGATAACTGTTAATAGACTTGCTCAGAAAGTTTATTTAAAGGAAGAACTTAACTGTATTATTTTTCATGGAGGTGTGAACATTGCTTAAGGAGCTTAAGTCTCCATGTATAAGTATTATCAGATAGGTTCATGAGAATGCTAATGTGCATTAATATGAAACTCCAAAACCGGCTTTCACTGGTGTACGTAGATAGGGCCATTTTGTAAATAATGCCCTTTCTGATATTGCAGAGTTCTGGGATTGCTGCATGCATTATTATTTCCAAATTTAATATTAACCCATACTACACCCCTTCTCTATCCTCTTTCTGCAGCTCCTGTTAAATCAACAACAAAGCCACTCATGCAGAATCCCGGCTCCTCTACAGCTGCAGCTGGCACCTGCCTGGGTAAGATTTTGTCTGCCCTTCTACACAGGACCGTCAGATGTTGTAGGAAAGCCAAGGTGCTGGAGGGGCTCCACGCCACTTCTCATTTTCACTTGGCAGTTGTACCCACACATTTTCCAATCCTGCCCTGCTCCTAATTTAAATCCTTACTACAACAGTCGGTAGCTCACCCAGTAGGACCCGGCTCCGGTTTCCAAACACTGTGACAGGGATGTCTGACCCCTTTCCATGCAAGTGAGCACCTTTAGAACCTTTGGCCTTCAGTGAGAGGGGAAGGCACACACACCACACTGCTCAGCACTCTGCAGGATTTAACCTGCTCTGCACATGCTGTGTGGCGATGAAAACGTGATTAAAGGAGAGTATATTACATTATGTCTACCTTTAGAGAAATATTTTAATGGAATAAAGAAAGAGCCATACATTTTCTTTTTTTGGTTTAGATGTAAGCTTCACCTCCTGGTATTTACAACCTAAAGCTCCCCAATATTGGGTTAGCTAATAGGATCCAGACAATGAAGCTGAGTACAGGGAAAAGCAAGAGACTGTTTCAGTTTCACCAGCCAAGGAGAAGAAAAGACCCAGCTTGATAAATGGTGAGAAGTATATTAGATGTTAAAAAATATTTCATTTTTAATAATCCTAGGTGTTACTGACAACCCAGGTAAAAAGCAAAGTTCATTTCTTCAAAATATATTTAATCTGACGGTATCCCTTTAATTAAGTAGCAATTTAGATTTTCTTCTCCTCTACATACAAAGCTTTAATGAAACATGAAAGCCACAAAAGAAATTTGTGTGTGTTTCATGGCGAGGCGTGAGGAGTGATTTTCTGTTTAAATTCACAGACAGTAGCTATACAAATAACATTTAATATTTGTCGGAAGTATTATCTGCCTTTTTCCCTCACAGCATTACATTACTAAGGTAATAAGTACATGAGAATACATGATTTCCTGGCTACTGTATTGAATATGCACCTTTAAACAAAGTTAGACTTGGGAATTTACCCATATCTTAAAATGCTAATCTAACACTAATTAAAAGGCCAGTGAGTACGCTTTGATGGATTCCAGTTCCCGGAATATGACAAACGAATTCCGATGGCATGCACGACTGCAGCAGAATGACAATGGCAGAGCTGCAGCCACCGGGGAAGCCAGGGAAGCACATCCCTGCACTGGCACAGGGGCAGGGAGGAGGCACTGCTGGAGCTTGCCAGGGTTTGTGTGGGTGCTGCCATCCTCTCAAGGTGTGGCCAGCCACAGCCTTTGTTTCTCATTTCATAGCTGCTTCCAGGCTATGCTGAAGCAAAAATTTGGCTGCTTCTGCACCCCACCCACCCTCCCTATAATATATGCACCTCCCCGCTGTTCCCTGTGCAGTGCTGGGCTCTCCAGAGAGGACAACAGCCTCCCTGGGGAAGAAAAGCCAAGGGGGAGCATTGCCTTTCTCCCACAAAAATAGCTCATTTCATAGACTTCTTCAGCCCCATAAGCCCCACTGTTAAAGAAGCATAGGGAGATCAGATAAATACTTCTAAATGAGATTCTATGTCCAATATCTCCTGCAAATAACCGTCTTGTTGATCTTCCTGTCTTAGAATTAGAAGAAAATTAAAACCCAGCTTGTAATACAATTTGGAAGTATGGCCTATGAGCTCTCAAGTGCATGCCTCTTTTGAACTGAGTGCAGCCCTCTTCAGAGGTACTTATTGCATGATGATATCCAAGAATTGCCTTTACATTCCTTCTTCCCACACAAGGAAAGCCAAAATTTAATTCATGCTTATTAAAAAGTTTGGTTTAAAAAAAGGTCATATTTTTGAAGCAGTCTTCTTAGATATCGTTCTAAAAGGATTTGAAAGTTGGGATTTCCATGTACCTTTACTTGCCTCCCTATGGAAAGCATACTCAATCCTTCCTTCTTGCACAGGTTTTTGTCTCAATCATGGCAGAATTCACCGTGTGTCCCCCTTAGAGAGGACCTGAACAGCTGAACTGTGGAGAAAGCAGTTTGAGATTATACCAATAAGCCTGAGAGAGGCACTTTGCTCAGACCAGACAGGAGGTCCTTCCTCACCAGGGTTCTCCCTGTAGGTAGCAGCTGAAGTTTGAGCTTCCCATCTGGACTGGAGGCTGGAGGACAGCCTTCCCACAGCCAAGGAAATATCCCAGCCAGTGAGGCACCAGGTCACCCAGGGCTCACTGATCCTCCCCGAAAAGTGCCGAGTTGGTTTGTACAAATAATTAAATTTCCAGCGCATCAAAACGAGAACACCCGTACTTAGGGGTTAATGCAGGAGCTCGTTCACAGCCCCGCTGTGAGGCAGTGGCAGAGTTTGGGTGGCTTTGCACTCACCCTCTGGCAAAACCAGAGACTGCAGCTGAGCAGGAGCATTTAAAAGATCAGTAGCATTTTGCCAGTGCGCTCTGGGGTGGCTCTGCGTGTCTCGAAACCTGGCTCAGAGCACTTTTTCCAGGGTCTCACAGTGAAATGGTGCCAGTGCTGGATACTGACCTGTGCTCTTCTGAGAAATGCCTATCCAGATTTTTTCAGACAAGGCTTAGGGACTCTCAGAAGGTTTAATGGAGTGGACACAGCACTGCACTAATAGAGCTGCACAGATTTGGGAGTGGAGCTGGCTGGTTGCTTGCCAGCTTGGACAGAGGACAGGATGATCTTCATCTGGCCTGCAAAAGACCACGGGAAAATATCCAGAGTACCTGCCCATACCTTAAAAACAAGATCAGGCTGTCCTTTCATGGGGGTGGGGAAAATTTTTTTTTTTCCAGATTGTTCTTTTTTTTCTTTGTGATGGAGGATCTTACTATGAGCACAGCTGAATTTTGAGATGAGGTAAATTCTCCCTGTTACAAGTTCTGCTTGATCTCACTATCACAAACTGTATACACACCTCTAACATGTTCCTTGACTGCCACTTCTATGTTCCCCTGCTCTTCAATCAGAGATAAATAAACGAAAGGCAGCATGATGCCTGTTATCTAAAAAGATTCAGGTAGAGCAAGTATCATAGCACAATCAGGGTGCTTGAAAATTGTATTTTCCTGGAAAGGACTTTTACTTGCCTTCTTGGATCATACACAGAGGAAGTCCAAGGTCTAGAGGGAGAAAATAACTCTTGGTAACCGAATGTTTGAACATTCATACAGGATTAATTACTTGTTTTATTTTTTTTCTTTAATTTTAAATGACTGTACTGCTAGCAAAAGTGAAAAGTAAAGACTCTGATCTATGCCAGGCACTTAGTACATGCAAATACTCTGCAAGTTTTTCCTATCTTGAAGAATTTCAGCATAAACTACAAAGGCAAAGTGGGCTGAACCGATCCCTGGAGAAAACATGTGCAACTCCACTTACATAAAAAGACTGCTTGCTTCAATAGATCTGTGCCCATTTATCCTCAGGATGAATTCACACATTTTTTTCTATTATTAGATGGACATTCTATTTCTAATGGAGTCTATGTGATCTAAGCAGTCCTACTTATTTTTTTCTAGAAGTAAGATTCTGTGCTTAGAGGATGAATTGCACTGCTGAGCAGTGCTGGAAGGATCAATTGAGGTCCATTAACATTTGCAGTGCCATTATGCTCCATCTGAAATCCTGGACTCTGTAAGAAATTTCAAACAAAGCATCTGCTCACTCCTGGTAAAGCAAATCTTTTGTCTGTGGCATATTGCACCAGCAAATTAGTGCAACAAGGATTACACAGCTCTTGAAATGTCATCGGAGTGGATGAAATTTCACAACAAATAACAAAAGAAGAATTGTGAATGTTTAACAATTATTCCCCAAAACCTATTCCAATAAAAATTTGCATCCACGCTGTCATGATAGCTCATAAAGTTCTAGTTAACATTTACTGAGGACAGTAATTAAGTCAGTTGAAACACCCAATACAAGATGTAGGCAGAACGTGTGAGACCAGAGGGTTATGAGCAGTGGAAAATAGGTGCTCATTGCCGGGTACGTGTGAATCACAAGAGCTGCAGCCAGGTTTTCACTGTGTAAAAGTCAAATGTCAGAGTGCCTGTGCTTGGTTACAATTACGTGAGATCAACTCTCTCTGTCCTGTGAGTCATATTCTCCACAGTCTTGGCCAATTTTCCTAACCTGCCTGTGCTATTATTCGGGAAGATAAAAAGGAGTTTTCACCCCAATACTCGGGCCCTTGTGAGTGAACGGTCCTGAGTCTGAGCTGTGGGCATGGCCCATGCAACAGGAATGAACAGCATTGACTATGGGGCAATCCAGCTCCAGGAGTGTTTAGTGCACATCTGTGCAAGCTGCACATGTTCTGTCTACACCAGAGGGAGCTCAGGCACGAGGTTAGGCTACAGCTTTATTTTCCATATTGCATGACCACAGGGAGACATTTTCAGAAATGTTCTCACTGGATTATACTGATAACCTGAACAGTTTGTAAAATCCATGAACTTCCTCCTTCTAAATGAAGGGGCTCTGCTGATGAAGGTGCGTGCGCTCCATGTTGGCACCAAAAATGCGTCCTACGTGATCTGTTTGGGAGTTTTTCCAGTTCTTACCAGTCAGTGTACAATGGTGGCAGTGCTGACTGGTAAGGCTCTGGTAACAGTCATCTGGTTATCTTATGTGACAGTAATGAAAGGGACATGTCAGCTGTGATAAGCTCTCATTGAACAATAAAAAAAAACATTTCTGAGAAGGTCTTTTTTTGTTATGACAGCAGTAGTTGTGTTGAATTCCACAGAGCTCACACACTGAAGTATAAACAACATCCAGGCAGCCTTGAGGAAGGTGTTTAGTACTGCCCTGTACCTAACTAGCACAAGTGATGCACCCTCAACTTGTAGAAACCAAGCATTTTTTGTTAACAAACTCTCACCATTGACATCAGTGAAGCTGGAAGAGTTTCCACAAGACATTTGCCTTTCTTTATCTCTGGTCCTCCAGCCTTTTCTGCTCTCAGTTACTCCCCACTCCTCCCTGCTTCAATATACCCTTTTCCTTGCACCAAAGAAATCGGATCTGAAGCCTGGACATCTCGCAACACTCCCTCCTCCAGAACTCCTTCCACTTCAGCTTCCTCAAGACTGTGAGAAAGCAAATATTCCAGAAACCTCAGAGCTAAGGCCCAGATTTTTTGATGGAGACCCTTAAATCCACTAGGAATCCCATTCTGAGGATCTGTAAACACCTGCTAGAACTCTGACAATATGCGGTGCTGGGACCAATGAAAATTAATGCAGAAGAAGAGCTCAGGCACCTGCAGGCAGTTAAAATGTAGGGGAGCTCTTTCTACACAGGCTGTGTCAGCATTTAAGTGCTAGATTGTTTAGCAGCACCGAGTTCAGCAATGCCTGCTTAATTTTATTCACCTAACAGTTGCCTTCAGATTTTAAAGATTTATACACCCTTCTGCAGTCAGCATTGAAACAGGAGCTAATATCCACACCCCATAGCAAGTGCAGGTCTGTGTCTCCAGTCCTTTGTTCTCATACAAATTTTTGTCACCCTCATTTGTTCCAGTTTGACAAGTTTTGGAGTAAAGGCTCTTCTTGATTGAGGGCAGCAGAATATGATCCCCAGAGATTAGTCTGTGGCTAAATTGTGCCGCTTCCATCATGAAAGAGTCTGGCAATATATTCCTAGAGCTAGGGCTTTTTTGATTGAATCAAAAAGAAAATTAATTACATCAGCTAATTCTATGCTTCAAATCCATAATTATATTTAACAACAACAGTGTCCAGCATTATCATCAGCTATCCAAAACAATGAAGGTGACTCCAGTGGGAATGCTGTGAGACTAAAACTGAGCACAGGGTCCTTGAGCACAGTATGACCTGAGATAACTGCAGTATAAGACATTTTCCCCTCCTCCTTTCCTCTTCTACAGGAATCTCATCCTTTTGCTCTCAACTCCTCAACCCATTCTCTACCACTCCCCCAACTAGCTCTGTGCAATTATTTGTGGATGCACATTCTAAACCAGATCACTGAAAAAGGACCGCTTTAAAAAAAGACACTTTTCCTTTAGGAAGAAGAGATTGGAAAGGAAGCAGCAACTGCTCGAATGCACCGAAGACAGGTAACCTTGAGGCCTGACCCCAGTGGCAGGCAGTGAACACCAGGCTGTGAGATGTGACATGGATCTTTAAAAAGCCTGCAAAAGGTACGGCATGAAACAGCAGCCCCCCAGAGCTGGGAAAAACGTGCTGTTGCTTAACAAAGTGCACCCAAATCCCTTCCCTGAGCTGATCTTTAAAAATTAAAGTGACCTAAAGCTAAGCATATTTTAAAGTGT
The DNA here is from genome assembly GCA_013398955.1 of Callaeas wilsoni. Classification (NCBI taxonomy): domain Eukaryota; kingdom Metazoa; phylum Chordata; class Aves; order Passeriformes; family Callaeidae; genus Callaeas; species Callaeas wilsoni. Next base: position 94,107 of record VWPU01010819.1, read on the forward strand.
TGTTTGTTAGACAAACAAACAAACAACACAGCAAGAGAAGCAAAGGCAGTAACTCTTAACAAAGAGTATTCTGTGATGTATTTCTGCGAGAAAGGCCCTTGGCATTGCTGTGCTGAGAGCAGAGGACATTTTATAAACCTATTTCTAAAAAGAGAAAAGTATTCAAATTGGAAATGCCCGTTTGGCTGACTCTCCCCCTTTGCAGCTTGTGTACTCCTCCAGCAGATAACAGAGAGGACAGCTCTTGCTAGCAGGCTGCTCTCAACATTCTCTTCATTAACTTGCAAAAAATAAAAGCTCCATCCTACATTGTTTGATGGTAATTAGAAGCTGAATTGTGCGATACGTCAACTTTCTGATGTTCTTTGCATGTTTACACTTTATACCAGCACATTACACCTAGTTTTATTCAGGACTTTCTTACAATCCTGTGCTATTACAGAGTGTAGTTTGAGGAGCTGGTGACATACTTCAAATATAATTGTGGAAAAAGTATTTTTATAAATTCCACAGAAGAGGAATCAATGTTAAAACAATCTCAGTGATCCTTGGTTATGCTGGGAATCTCTTCAATTCACAAAAGGTGCACATGATTGGACAGAATCAGAGTTATCAGAGAAGATGCAGATTATTTTTCTTTCTCTCTTTGAGCAGTAGTGGTAAATTCAGGGCACTACTAGTTTGGAATTAATGGTGTCTGCCAGTAGAGGCCAACTGGCATTTCAGCATTAAAGATCTGACAAGGTCAGCAACCACTTCACAGAGAAATCCTTAAAATACCTTAAACACTATCTAGCTAAGAGAGTCCACAGGCAGCATTACACTTCACTTGATACCTGAATTTGCTGTTTGGGCTACATGAATGTATTGTTCATTTCAGATAGGCTGTGAAAAAAGGATGAACAAAATTCCCTCTCTGGCTACCAGAAAGCAGTCAGTTCTCATTTGGGCAAGAAGCCTTATTTCTATACCTATCTTTTCTCTTCTATCCATTTTACTCAGTTACAGCAAAAGCTGCCAAAGGCTGATTCATTAGGACAGTAACATGGAAATACAAATGCTCATTTCAATCTGTGGTCACTTCACGCCAGCCTGAAGTCACTTCCATCTGTGAGTCAAGCAGCCAGCACACCTGGGAAACTCCAAGAGAAATGAACACACTAGGTAAGTCAGGATGATGATGATTCAATATCAAAGAATGAGCATGACAAGCACAATCACATGTCAGATCTATAGAACTCCTTTCATAAAGCTGGCTGTTTGCATTTCTTAGTATCTGTTTAACTCCTATGCTTTTTGAGGACAAAATGTTTTATTCTAGGTCCGATTCCAAGAAATAGAAAACCTCTCAACTCTGTTAAAACCCCACAGAAACCTGGAAGACAAGATTTGATGAAAAAATAAACACAGCTGGAGGCAGATCAAAGCAATGCACGCATTTTTCAACAAGAAAGATGACAACTTTTCTCAAATGAAATTCAGGCTTTTACTTACTCTTGTGATGCTCAGAACATCTGCATTTAATATCCCAGTTCTTTTACTCTCGGTGGGACAGACGGTAATGACGTGCCCAGTTCCCAATGCCTTTCAAAGAGGTTTAGGCACCTGCCTCAAAATTGTTCAAGACTGATTTCTCTCTGTGATTCTCAGCTTTGACAAACAGCAAACCAGGAGATTCCATCCACTTGCCACTTTGCTGCCAGCCAGGAGCTTGCCCTCACATAAATTGCTCGACCTTCGTACTCCTCTTTTTAGCCACCCCATTTGTGAAGTAAAAATCCCACCCTATTATTAATATATTTAATACTTTTAAAGATACTTTGAGCTTGCACTAAAGGTACACTATAGACACATCCATATCTAAATTACCAACATTCAAAAATAACAGGAAAAATACTTGTTGGTGGATTAGCTACATATGATCAATGCCGAATAAAATCTACTCTGGTTTTGCTAAGGTCATTTAGTGCTGTGCAATTCTCATGAGGTAAATATTTTTGAAAGTGGGGAATGCTTTGAGATTAAGCAATACATTACAGTTTTTGATCAAATGCCAGAAGCCATAGGTGAATAGGAAACAGACATCAGTAATTACAGTTCGTACTTCAGCTATTTCAAAACCCCTTGCTTCAATGAGCAAGTATTAACTGGACAGACACTCCTTCACAAATTAGAGGCTGCAAAGACTTATTACACACCACATTTATCTTTGAAACTTGTCCAACAGAATTAAACTAAAAAAATAATGATACAGATTATGGTTGCAGGCAAAAAACTATTAAAACTCTAACAACTATATATATGTTTTTATCTGTCAAACTGTCCCTGCAGCCACTCTTTGGTTAAGGAGCTCAGGAATGTGGTATTAAGAAATACAAGTAATTGTATTAGTATGCTGTTGTCAAACTTCAAACTGGCTGTATTTTATCACAGGAGCCGATAAAAGAATTTCTCGTGTAGGCCTTAAAACACAACAGAATTGCAAGAGCACGAGATGGGAGCAGAAATGAAAACATGTGGCACCCGAGTGAGAAGTGTACACGGAGCATCGACACTGCTCAGTGAAACTGTGCAGAGCCACCAACTCGGCATCAGCCAGGTCTGCTGAAAGCCCCAAAGCAAACCCCTCACCCTGGCACAGCAGCCGGTGACAAGCCCAGCTCAGAGGCCACACTGCCAAAGCCTGGCCCACAACAGAGCCAGGCTGGAGCAGGCCAGGATGCTCCAGAGACAGCCTTGCTCAAACAGCAGGAACTGTGAGAGCACAATCTCCTTTCCAGGTAGTTTTTTGGTTTAGTCCAGAGAACCACACTTGGGAAGCTACCCAATTTTCCCCAAAAGAATTAAGGCTACTCAGGATATCCAAGAGAGTACCATGACTGATGTTGGATGAAATACAAAATTGTGGTGGAGAAAAAAACTAGGGCAAAACCAGTGCATGCATTTATGCTTTTTAGGACATAAATTCACAAAATTCAATTCACAGGAGACTTAAGGCTACTCAGGATAGCCAAGAGAGAACCATGACTGATGTTGGATGAAATACAAAATTGTGGTGGAGAAAAAAACTAGGGCAAAACCAGTGCATGCATTTATGCTTTTCAGGACTTCTGAGGGGGAGGAAGCACTTTGGCAAGGATGCCTTTCAACTGTTGCCCAACTCAAGATAGCATCAAATGAACTTCTAATAAATATTTGGCTTCACAACAGCTTTGTACTGAAATTTATAATGTAAGTACATTCCTCTAGATCAGTAATTTCAGTCAAACAAGGAGATATTGCAAACTTTTCATCTGCTAAAAGAATTATTATTACATCTCAAATTTAGTTCTGTGTAAGAGATTATATATTTAAGCCGATTAAAAAGCTTTCAGTTAACTAAAACAAGCACTTGGATTGGTTTAACACTCTTAAACAGGAAAAGTCAAGTCTCAGAATCCACTTTTACTTGTTTGGCCAAAATTTGCAACGCAGACCAAAACTACCAAAAAAAAAAAAGAGGCAGCAATGCAAGACATTTACAAACAGATCAGCAATTTAGGAAGATGATTATTAAAGGTATTGTTATGCATTTATTTATTTCTTATGTATTTATATGAACTCTGTAAAGCCATATTAGGCTTTTGCATTCTCCCTGTTAGAGATTTTTGAACACGGTATAATTCTGGAAATCAACTAATATTCTAAGCAAATACTTTAGGTAGATAAAAAGGCTTGAAATGTGGTCATTTTTAAATTCATCACAAAAGTAACCCAATGCAAATATTCTGCATACTTCCTAAACAGTTCCATTATTAATGGCCTAACATAAAACTAATTGAGTAAGTGTAAAATATTACAGGTAGCTGGGCAATAGCTGGTTTTTGAAGGCTTGGGTTTCTGTTAAAACACATTTTCATATCAAAGAACACTGATCCCTACAATTAGATCAAGACCTTGATTTGACAAATACTGTTAGTCTTAAGAGCAATTACTGCAAAAAAAAATATAGCCTATTTAATAACTGATACTTTAAAAAGTTTAATGGAATGCTGCTGGTGTGTTTGGCATTAATTATCAGCATCATTCTACTTTCCAGTAGGAAACAAAGGTCAACTGTATCTAACACCCATCTTCCAGCTCCTTAAAAAATACCAGAAATTATGGACAGAGCGCCTGTAACTTCTGGACAGGAACATTTGGAAGTGAGAAAGATCCTGATGAAGGGTCACCGTGTAACCTGTGTGTTTACACATGCAAACATGCAATCTACCTTTACAATCACTTCACTAGAGATAGCACTTGCTTCCTTCCCCACAAAAGTTTGCAAAGCAACGTAGTTTGTAAACCACAGTGCGAGATTTATGGTGTTATACTGCAGAAACCTGTTTAGCCCCCAATTTACAATCCTGGCAATTGTATTCAACTCTGTCATCATAACTAATTACAGCTAACTGCAGATTACCATATTGCAAACTCTCATCTGTGTGAAAGAAATATGATGTCTAAAAAAAAGAATCAAATATCCCAAGGGCTAATGAACAAAAATGCACTATTCCATCTTGGACTGCAAACCTGAACTCTTCGAATTGTTGCTGTAAAACTTCAAAATGCTATTTGTTGGCAAGTTGTTTTAGCCCCAAGTACTTACACAATAAATCACCATTACACTAATACCATACCTTTGGCCTGAAACATATTAATCTTGGTTAACAATAACTGACATTTACATTACCAATTCAATTCAGGCACTGTGGTGACTAAAGATATATGCAAGAGCTTCAGGGAGAAAAGTTATTAGTTTTGAATGTGTACTTACTTTTCACTGAGAACAATTTTGAAGAAACATTATCATCAATTCTTGTTATAATCTTATAACATAAACATTCAAATCCTAATTGATCTGTAAAACACTTGACTTGAAGTAAAATCTGCATTTGTATCTTGGGTGCAGTTAATTGTACAACATAACAGTTCAGATATTTTTCCAACATATGTATTTATATGTTTTTATCTGGACTTTTAAAACCTGTGTTCTTGGGAAGGAACGAAAAATGGGAACTTGAAATATTCTAAAGAATGTGGCACCAGGATATGACCAATAGTACAGATACTCCCAGGAGAGGGAGAATGGATGTTTTTCAGACAACTTTTTTGTGTTTATATCTACTAAAGCTATAAATGCCCTTGGTTTAAAAGAGATAGGTTGGGTTTGCTCTTCTTTATTTAGTGTCTTCCCCCAGCTTTCAAGCAGAAATGAAGTACTTACTGCATTAAGTCTGTGTAGGCCCAGCAGCAAACATATCCCTCCCCTTATACCCACACATTGTAATTGCAGTACAGCACAAAACACATCTGGACCAAGGATTTTATTTCAACTTCAGAGAGTTCTCTACTAGCCTCCAAATGCATCCTGAAATGCATTATCTTTAGCTTTCATATCTAGGAGAAAAATTTAACACAGTATTGATTTTTAGATAGCATTTTTGCTATATTATTTATAAGAGAGTGCCAAAACAAGATAGTGCAGTTTAAAAGCATTAAGATAAATACAAGGCATTTGATGCATTGTGTTTTGTTGTGGGGGGTTTTATGTTTACATTTAATAAGTTGCCCACAAAAATTCTTCAAGTAACAACAAGTATTTGACTCCTGAGGCAAACAGGATGGATTACATGTATCCCATGTTGCTTTTTGTCTCCCATCTTTTCTTGGCTTCAAATCTGAAACAGAGCACAAAACTCACATCAGCAATCAAGAGTGTGTGCGTTTCAGGTATTTAACCATGTTATTCTTAACAACAACAAAAAAATAAAAACTTATTTTTAATACTGTAATAAAGACACGAAGACAAATATAGCCATACTACCACCACTTTATTTCTGATAAAGCCTCTGTACTTAAGTCTGATACACTCCTACAAAAGCCCACCAAAACCCAACAAGGTTAAACTAAACAAATAAGATTAGCACAAGCCTATTTCAACTAAGAAAACATTTAACTGTGACTGCATTGTACACACTTAGTGCCAATGAAACCACAAATGTTTAATTCCATACTCAAATGACTTACCCCCAAGCAAGCTTCTTTTTCTTTTGAGCTTCTTGGGCAGCCTCTGCTTCTTGCTTGGCTTTTACAAAGTTGCGGCAAGCGGCAGCTTTGGCAATTTTCACACCGAGCTAAGACATGAAAAGGAACAAAGGAAAACTGATTAGATGCAAAAGGCTCATATGAAATTTAAGCCTCACAAATTACTTGGTCTGATATTGTTTCTCAAGAGTCAATAGATACTAAAATATCTTTCCAATATGAGGCTGATGATGCAATATTAGCTCGGACAAACAAGAACGTCTCTTAAGGGAAATACAAAGGTGTCAGAACCTGAGGCAAGCAATCTCTTTCACCAAATCTTTCATTTTCAAAAATAAAAGCAAAGGGCAACAGCTCACTGGATCCCTTTGCTTGTTTGTTTTACATAGACAGGCATATACCAATACACAGTCTCCATTACTAGGACCAGCCTGTGACCTCAGCTATGCTAACACAATAGAACCAGGTCTTACCAGTATCAAAAACACCAAAAAAAGACACTGTTATACAGGAAGAGCTGCTACCACCACACATGTTTCAGTAGAATCACTGGACATGTTTTAATCAGTCTGTGCAAAAATAAATGATGCCGAGTCCTTAGTGTCCATCTCCACATTACAAGCTTTTAGATTGCAAGGGTGATAATATGCCAGCTTTCCATATAGGTGAATACCACTTATAGAAACTTAGGCAAACTGTGAGAATTAAATTCAGTGTAGTGAATGTCAAGTGCAGGGGAGAAGAGCAGGGAAGAGTAAAGTAAAAAAGATGGAAGAAGACACTGTGAACTATGTCCAGTTTATTTCCCTTAATCAGCATTCATAACTTGTTCATTGTAGTTACATTTTGTGCTTGCTGTCTTGACATTATGAGTTATGAAGGAATTTGTTCTCAAAAGTTACTGCTATTCTCCAACACAAGCAAGCAAATCATTTACCCCACATTGCTACAAACTGATGTGGACTAACAGGTTTTCTTTCAATCCACACCCAAACCTATTGAAATCAGCAAACACTTTTCTGTCTGGATATTCTAAATTTCCCTAAAATGTCACAGGAGAATCAAAGAATGGGAGCATCAGAGGAAAAAATACTCTCTAACACCTTGGCTGAAGTTCCACTATTAATGGTAATGTTGAATAATCTGTAGCATCTATGCAGACAAATATTTACTCTGAGAAATGCTTTATCCAGGTAAGATGAGAGAGAACTCAAGAACACACCTTCAGGTGTAGATGCACTGACACATTTCCCACAACTATCCCATCAAACACACAATAGGTAGGTGATCGTTTTGTTAACAAAGCAGAAAAAAACCCCAAACCAGCATCACTACAAGCTCTTCTACCTCATGGTCCTCTCAGGGTTCAAGAATGAAGAAAGCAGCCTTTCTGCAGCAGCTTTTAAGGAAAGGCAGCAAGCACAACATCAGCTGGTGCTTTGTTTGAGGCTCTAAATGCTGGCAACACAAGCAGTTAGGAGCTGAGCATAACAGTTTAAAAGGAAAATAGATATTTGCATACGCACAATATTTATAAAGGGAAAAAAGAATGCCAAACAAGTTTCTCATCCTCTATTTGCATGTGTTATAAGGTCATAAATATGTACCTTTGGAATCATCTTGATGCACAAAATAACATGACCAGCTACTTCAAAACTTTTATATTATCTACGTAATTTTCCCCGAGCATTAACATTTTTTATCATCAGTAATTCAATGCCAACATCTGAACTGCTAAATTTCAAAGACTAAAACATAACATTCTTTTATTTGCATTGTCACTTAGTATTTCAGGCCAGCTATTAACCTTAATATACTTGCAGTATAAAAATGCTTAAGAAAACTCACCTAAAATATTCAAAAAATGTTTACTTTTAAATTGAAACAGGAGTAATTATTAGCTTAAACAATAGAGCAATCTGATGGCTGAAGTCAGTCAGCAGAAACATGCCTTTATTAGAGGTATTTTACCTCCTAACACACTTGAAAATTAACTTTTATAGTGTGATGAATAATAGAATCTCCTTAAAATATATTCCAGTGGCCTATTGAGCACTTATACACACACAAATATACACACGCGACCTCTAAACAAGTGTTGCAGAAAAATCTTTTTATCTGCATTTCTTGTAAGACAGAATGAGTTCTTCCATCTTTGAAAAGTACAGGGGAAAAAAGGGATAATAAGATCCTGTGCAGTGTATGTGGAAGTAAAAGCAGAAAAATTTTGCAGCATTGTTATCATTTCTAGGCTACATAGAGTCAAATTTTCAAGACACGAAAACAAATGTTGCATATTAACGCACACAAACATTTTAGCCAGATTAAACGTCTCCTGCTCCCACCCAAACCCAGACATACATCTTCACTCCCTGCTCCCCCCCAAAAGAAATCCATAAAAGCTTGGTCAATGGATTTTACATTAAAAAAAATATAAAACAAACCCACGCTAACATTTCAGGTCATCAGATAACTCAATAAAATACAATCTTAAAAGAAGTAAGAAAGCATGAATAAAAATATATACAACAATTTCTTGTGTAGTCAAAGTATCAGCATTTTCCATATAGAACATCCAATATTTTGCTGCATTTTAATTAAGGTGTCTAAACATTATCACAAAGAACTGCAAATTGGTCAGAGCACGCAGTAAGGAAAATTAAGCTCTAAAGGCTTTTTATCACCATATTTCAGGAACCAAGGGTGTAAAATGTTCTAATTTGGGATATATTAAAAGCCATAAAAGGTCTTTCAAAAAGATTAATGGTACTTTGCTTGGATTTAAGATAAGGGCTTTAGCTGGTTGGAAAAGCAGGGCCCTGGCTAGACCCTTGAGGCATTCATCTTTACAGCCACTTGGAAGATTTGTAAAAGCGTCTGCATAACCTCAAGCAAACGCACTGCAACATTTTTTTTTTAAATTCCTTTCAATTTTACAGGTTTAAAGTGTGTAAATCATACTAGGTAGTAAAGCTGATATAATGGTTCATCCTTGTAACACTATATATATGTGTATTTTGAGACAAACTTAAATAACAACTTAGTTTCGACAGGGCAAAGCCCCTTCCATTTTGAAGTTGACCAATAATCATGTCAAATATCTTACTCTAGATGTTTAATGTAGCATAAATGAAAATTTCCTACTCATCTGAAATTGTTACCTTGTAACAAATATCTGAAGCTTTGCTTCTTTTTGAACACTTTCAAGGCATTTATTTAAAAATACCAATTATCATACTTTAACTTTTTATGGAATAACAGGTCTCTATGAAAAATATTTATGCCATTCTCTTTTGTTCTTTAATCAAATGAAAAGAGATGTTTTCTGAAGTAAAGCGGAACCATTACTGGAGTACTTAAAGTGTTAAGGTCTTTAATTTTTATATCAGTTTGGTCTACAATTCCTGATTGTCTTTACTCAAGCTCAACATTAATGTCAAGCAAGTTACCTAGGAGACGAAAGAGATCAAAGAGACAAAAAACCCTCAAATGTCTGATTAATCAAGCCTGCAAACAGCTTATTTCTTTTAGCCTGCATGCAAGTATGAAAATGAGATTCTGGGAGCCGTACATTGTGCAGATTTGTTCATTCTTATCAGAACAAAGCCAGCGGCAGCTTATTTCATGGATCATTGGCACTGTCATCAGTGCTACACAGAACGGGTGACAGCTCCTCATTTTGAGGCTTGAACAAAATTAGCAAAAAGTCGGCACAAATTAGCCTCTCATCTTTTTAGTAATATGACATTATTCATTTACTTTTTATCCAATTTTTAATTTTTTCCTTGTCAGCTATCCCTTTCTAGTGTTTCTTGCACAGCATCATAAAACACTTTTAAAACAAGCAAAGAAATGGCTGAAGTTGAAATGGAATGTAAAGTTCAGGCAGAAGAGTAAACATTTTTATTAAGTTGCAACAGAATCTACTGTAACTTCCAGAAAACTTCCTTGCAAATCAGGACATTTAACATTAAATATCACAAAGCAAAGACTTGTCTTTAAGATAGGTCTGTAAAATGTAAACGCTGAGTGATGCAAGTACTGAGACAACGGAATCAAGAACTGCTCCAGAAATACTGAGGTATGAAATACAAAATGTTAAACCTACAAAAGCTCCGACAAAACATCTATATTCAAACAGGTCCTGAAATATCCTATGATCACAGCAGAGAAGCCAAACAGCCTTTTAATATAGTGTTACAGTTTCTCATCAAATATGAATCTAGTTATTTCAGCCTTGCCTCTAGCAATGATTTTCTCCTTTTATGTTATGGAATGTTATCCATTGCTGACGTATATAAAATATATAAAGCAAACAAGAATACCGAGTGGATTTTGCAGTGAAAATTGTCCCCTTTCAATGATGTGCTCAACTTCCCCTGTAAAATACTTTGTAATACCTTTGTTGTATTTTTATGCTGTGTATTACAACATCAAATTGTATTTGGACGACACAGTAATGGAGCAAGGACAGAAAACTGTTCTAATATTAAGCTCTTTGCTAGACTTCAACATTTAAATGCAAGTAACTTCCTCCATTCATGAGAAAACACAGCATTAAAAAATTAACCATAAGCTGTTAGATGCTTTACAGAGCCCCCTTATAACAAAGGCAGTTTTAAAAAAAGAACTGTAGTACTGTTTTCAGCAATTTCTTTATCTCTGTTCTTCTAAGTAAGAAAGCTTATTAACAAGCTTTGAACTTAAAATCACATTTACAATAATGTGCCATCAACAGTTTTATAAGCTAATTAGAAAAAAAGATTAATTAATGACTGGCTGCTAATAAAATGGCAATCATGAAGAAAGAAACCAAGGGTGCTAAGCTTCAACTACCACCAATTAAGAGCTAATTACAAACAAATTATATATGTGTTTTGCTGTGGGCTTTAATTTACTAAAATGGTTTTAATTAAAAGAGAAAACATGCTGATTAATTGAACTGCAGAAAAAATCTACAGTATAAACTGTGCTTTGTCTGTCTCTTTAATTAGACTTGTAACATCTGAAATCTTTTTTTAAGGTTTGTTAAGGAAAAGATATACATAATTAAGGGAGCATAAGAATGTAATTCTAGGTGATAACCCTGCCATGTTCCAAAGGTTAAAAGAAAACCACCTCAATGAAGAGGAATATTTGGAAGCACCTTCACTAAGGTAAGAAAGGAAATCCTTCACAGATAAAAACTCTCTTTTTTTTCTCTTTTTTTTTGGGGGGGCAGTTCTCCAACAAGCAAGAGTTCCAAGTTAATTTGTGCTTGGTTACACCCCATATAAAGCTGCATCACTTCAGGTACCTAAAAACACTGTGAGAAACCGGGAACATTGCACAGAACTTAGAAATTTTATTTTACCAATAGAACAGCATCAAGTACTAACTCCTGTCCATCTCTAACAGCAATGCCATCAACAATCAATCATTTCCTACCCAGATTCTCTCATGGAAACCAGCTTCCAGAATGGTTCTCAGCACTTCTAACCAACAAATTGCCTTGTGTACTTTCCTTTCTAATTTATATGACTAGAGCTTACTTGCAGCCAGGAGATCCTAATGTGATCATGAGAAAATAGTCAAAACTGATGCATCAAATGTTGAAGACAACAGCAGGACTGATCTTGCTGTAACATGAGGATGATATTCCAGTGAACAGCCAATTAATTTCACCAATTACGGTGCAGATCTTTCATTTAAGTTTGATTAAATACCAGTGTCCCTGTAAATTGCAGCTTTTTAAGTCTTTCCCCAAAATGCCAGAAGCCACTAAGCCAAGTGCTTAGGAAGTGCTGTCAGAAGTCTGTGCTGTTTAGAGACTGACAAGTGCTACAGCAATTTAGCACACTAAATTACAAAATACTTTAAAAGTTACTTTTGACAGGTAAGTCTAATATGGTCAAAATTATTTTATCGTGTTCAAGTTACAGTCCTCAGGCTAATGTGTTCTTAGACAATGTGGCACCTACCTACCAGGCAGTCCTCACAAAAAACACCAACAAATGCAAAGTTTGAGCTTTAGTCAGATTAGTTCTCACATTATTAGAGCCATAAGAAACCTGCATTCTGCTTTTTGAGACACCAAACCATGATTTGAGCACAAAAGCACTATGAATAAAACCTCTTTCTCTAGAGGGAAAAAAGCTTGGAAAATATATTTAAGGTGTGGAGGTGGGGAATCTTTTAAGATTTTTTTTGTTTACCTATGAAAATAATTTTTACAATTATCACTCCAAATTGAAACTGATTTATAGAAGAGTGAAATTACCAGATATCTGCACACACCATCCTTACTCAAAGGGATAAACAGGGTTTATCCAGCTATGCACAGTCACAGTGCTCTAATTTATCAACATTTTTTCTTTAAAAAAATCTAGGTGGATTCCCACCAACACAGTAGGAACAATTTAATTACATCTCAAGATAGTATTCCAGAAAGATTTTTACAAAGCATTAAAAAGTTGACATAATTCCAAGTGTCTGTTCCCAGCTCCATATCCAAGTACCTGCTACTATTAGATCTCAGCTATCCTACCCTAAGGCATCACCAAAAAAATCATGTAATTTCAGCCCAGATAAGTGTTCACATAAACTTTATTCTCTTAATAACTTTCATTCTAAAAGGCTCAGAATTTTTTGGGTAACTCCTACATTAACATTTCTATTGGTATCTCTCAAGTTAAACGAGTCATCTTTAAATGCAATGTTCAAACAATAGCTTTAGGTATGCCAGTCTACATCTGAAAAGCACAACTATAGAACATGAAGGACTCTGCCAATGCTGGAAGCCCTGGAATGTGATAACAAAGACAGCAACTGGATTACAATAACAAGCACTAACTGTGCATATTGTACCATGCACACTGCAATGAATTGCTTAGTTATTTAACACTAAGAGTTCTTGACTGTAGATATTACAGAAATAGTTCAGTAGTCTAACCGTGCTTGAAGAACTACAGTGAATTAAATTGAGGCATATGACCTACCTGCATTAGGCTGTTGCTCAACACATTTATCAAAGCAGTGCTGATCTTGGACACTGTAACTGTATCACAGCACTGAGGTGCTCCAGCCAGAAGTTGAAGGAGCAGAGTTACTGAAGGCATAAATTATTCTGTACAATATAATGCAGAGATGCCCATATTTTTTTCAGGAAAAACTTCACTCGTGTATAAAATAACGAAATCAAGAATTTCAGGATCACCAGACCTCTCGGTGAAGCAGAACACCCCACAAGAGAATGTGCTGTGGGGATGGCCAAGGATTCCACAGGTAGAGATCTGCTACCCTGATAACTGACAACAGGAGACAAGGGGTGATAGTTTGTAGTGAGGTTTGCCAAGAGATTAAACAGAATATTCAGCAGCATTATGCAAGTACGGCTCATTTTTATAACAGAAATGCAAGTGCCAATAAAAAAGAGGGAACACACCAGCCAGTCTCAAAAGCTACCTATGAATCCACCATGCAGTCACCAGTAAATACAGCCTCACACATGAGGTATCCAAGCTCTCTCACTCCAAAACCTGGAATACTCCTGAATTGAGAAGCTTTGTTTTAAAATCAGCATTTGTGTGTATTTGCCAAAGCAAACAGCAAATAATATATTGCCTAAAGCCTCATTTACTGCAGTACAGTAACATTTTCCTTAAAGAACCTGCAACAAGTACCACATGGGAACCTGAAGACCCAAAACCTTAAAGCAGTATCATTTAGGTTTTTAGAATGTAGAATTCCACGATGCACTGACAGCTGCTAGATTATGCATATTGCCTAAGTCATCACTGATTTTAAATGAATCTGATTTTAAAAAACCTTTTCTCACTGTGTCATAACGATAGGATATTGACAGCATCATTTTGACATTCCTTTGCTTTTTAGGACATGTTTTTACCGTCTATACTCATCATCTGTTTATTTTTGGCTTCATTTTTCTAAATACTGAAGCTGCCCTATCAGTTTCACAGGCTTATAAATGTTATACATCAAAAATTAGTTTCACTTATTAAGGCAGGAAACGGCTTTAAGAACTCTGGGATCTGTGCCTCAAAGCAAAAGCTTTATCAGCAGGTTCCAGTCACTGCTTCTTGCAAAAGAAAATGGTGCCGATTAAAACCCCATACACCTGATTTCAAAAAGAACACCTACCCACTGAACATTTCTCACACGGCTGCAAGGGGGGCTGCACCCCAAACAGAAGACAGATGTTTCTCACACACTCTCTGTCCCCAGCCCTGTAACACCGCTCAAGAAAAATGAAAACTATACATAAAGAGATGAGGTTGAGATAAAAGAACAATAATTCATCCACTTATTACTCCGGACTTCAGAAGTGGTACTTCAATACAGCCACAGTATAGTTCCATGCCTGACTTGCTCATAGAGTTGTGCTGCATTTGGAAGTTAGAGGGATACAAATAGCCACATAATTTAAAAATTAACTCACTTCTTAGAGGCACCGTATTTTAAAATGGACATTTTAAAATAGACATTTCTAAATTGCTAAGAGAAGAGAAGTAGGAATTGAATCCATACTATACAACATGAAAGCAGTATTTTGTTAACTGTACTTCTATACAAAACAATGATTGTTCAATCAACCTCTTCCATAATCAAATCCTGGTTTTATAGCTCTTCACTGAAACAGTCACTATTAGAACAATTTCCTTAGAAAAAAAAGTATTTTAAAAGATCCATTAAAAAAAAAAAAAAAGAGCTTCTGAGAATCACAAAGAAAAATGAACCTTGCAGTGAGCAATGGAACACATCTTTACAAGAGCAGAGAACCCCAGTGAATTCACATGGATTCTGCCTCGACAGAACTCCTCATGAGAGATCAAGCCAGTCATTTGAGTTTTCCTTCTTTCAACATACTATTTGCTCAGATAAACCCACTTAACCAAAACCAAGTCAAGGCTGTGAATACTAATAATGTTTCAAGCATTTTGTTTTCAGAATTACAACATGCTAATATTTGAAAGTCAACAATTTGGAGCTAATGTTCCACAAATAATAATATACTGCTGTAGCACCTGGGATATGCTAGATGTTGTATAATCCCATGGCTACCAAAATCAGATAACAGTTTATCATAAATATTACAAAACCTTAAAACTTCTTACATTAATTTGTTTTTATAGTCAAACAATTTGCACTAGAACCTCAGTATGTTTTATTGATTATAATACTCCAACCACTTTAGAGGAGATGGGATAATGACATTTGTGAAGGAGAACAGCAAGTGTTTTTCATGTTGTACACATGAAAGGTAATAAAACAGTCAGAAGCTGGTCAGACTTAAAGGGAATGTCAGGACACATTTTTACCACTGTCAATAGCTGTTATCTTTGCAGACTGAAGTTTTGTGATCACTGGTGACGAGGCAGATAAGAGTCTAGTCATTAGAAACTGCCCTGAGTGACTAAATGGAGGAGTTTAATGATTTTGTAAGAACACTCACTGAGAAACAGTTACTTTTACCTAACCTCAGAGAACCTTAAGAACTGTATTTCCCACTTCAAAAGCCATCTGTTTTTAAAGCCATCACAATATTGTAATACATTGCATTAAACAGATTTAAATCTGCAATTTTACATTAAAGCTTAGTTTGAAACACTGTATTTAAGAAACATTTAAGAAACATTTAAAATACTTGTATAAGAATGAGAAGCAGTCAAAATTTGTCTTTGCTTTCCTAATCCTTTTCTAATACCTTTGAATTTGGCAAGCATATACAGTGGACAGAAAATTCCCATTACCTCTGTGAAGATGGAAGAATGCGCAAGATAAAGGAAAGAAAGCAAAAATTATATAATTAATTTTTAGTATAAATCTAGAAGATTTATAGTTTAAATCATACTACTCAGATGACTTCAAAATGATTGCTTCTCCATTCACTGAAATAGTACTTCTTTTTTTTTTCTTACCTGGCTTCAAAACTATTCAACTATCTTTTTGTCCTAATTTTTTCCTCTGCATTTTCTCCCCTATGCACAACTAGCAGTGGGGAAAACAGCCTTTGTGGACCTCAGCTATTTTTACTTCAGCTGCTACCACCTCCCCTATGTGCACCAATTTAACAATTTCTTAAATGAAATTACCAGAGCTATCTGATAGATTCCTCACCAGTTTTGAGTACTCACTGAGCAGTACATACAGATTTAAAAGCTCCCATTTTTGTGGCAAAGAGAGCACAGCTTTCATGAAATTATTCAGATAGACCAACTAACAAGACAACATCTTGAAAAAATTTTGTTACTCTGGACTTGTTTTTAGGTATGTATTTATACAGTAAACGATTATGACAAGGGGGAAAAAATCCAACACAATTCTAAGGCTCCAGCAGTGTATTTGACAACCATCTACTCCCATTCTTCTTCAGCATTCTTCTAGCCATCAATTCCTGACCACTTGAATACACAGAAAAACAAGTATTGGCACACAGCTTGGGGTTCATATGTCCTTACTCGCTCTAGGCTTGCTAAATCTCTACCTGTCTTCAGACTTCCCAAGCTTATGGGTGAGGTAATGCAAAAAAAAATTATGAGGCATAGGGAACTGAGAGGAAGGGAACATCCTACCCCTGTCCTCTTGGCTTGCAACGTGGAGAAAAATCAGAAGCTCAACGGAGATGACCAGTTACCAGCTCCTCTGAGTTGTGGAGTGAGCAGCAAGGCTCTAAAGCAAGGTTACTCGGGACAGTTCATGGCTGTATTTTCAATTCTTAAACACAGCTACAGCTGTCCAAGCATTGCTAGATCAGCAACAAAGTCCTGCAGCCACTGACAGGAATCTGCTCAGGAAAAGGGAAAGATGCTGCAAACAATCTTCAATGCTGTTTTAGTCATGACACTTTTAGTCTGGATGTGCAAAACTAAATGACTCCTCAGGGGTTGTGGTACCAGCCCACTTACCTCACGAATGGCTAACCTGTCACTCAGCTCCTCAGCCTTGGCAATGTCACCTTCTGCCACACACTTCTCTATGCTCAGTTCAAGGCCAGACTAGGAAAAAAAAAAGGTAAATACCTTTAGAACAGAAAGAACATATTTAAAAGGAGTACTTCCTTTCTAAAAATATCTTTCATAAAATTCTTTAAGACACTGCATAAACCTGTAATTTCTGTGTACCACAAATCACTCTGTCTGTGCATTGTAATGGACAGTATAATTAAGAATTCACTGAGAGGCCGCCTGAGCACAAATCATTGCATTAGTTCCACCTTATGTGCAGGATAATACTACAGGTTAAAAAAATTACACGGGCTAGTTTATGCCTGTCACAATAAAATTTCATCTGAAGATCTGGCTTATCTCTTCCATCCCTGGAGCTTTCTAAACAAAATGTGAAATATATGTTTCAGGTAACATGAAGAATGGCAATTACCACTGTATTGTTACAGTTCTGAGATCTTATCTTTACCCAAAAAACAGAGTTCTGGCTCAAAGCCACTCCACTGTGCTAATAAATTAAAAATTCTAGCAGTCCTATAAAAAACAATGAAAAAGCTTCAGGATTTAAAAGTTGTTTTCTTATTTTCAGAGGTAAACATAACTTGTTTAATGGCAACACTTACAAATAACAATAAAAAGTAACTATTTCCTAGAAATGAAAGTTGAAAACTTCTGATGGAGTACAAAAGGGTAGCACTGACTTCAGAAATTCACAAAAAACCTCACTCTCATAACAAATGACAATTTACAGCCTCACTGATTTTCAATATTAGTGAAGCTAAAGAAAACATATTTGATAGTTCCATAACATACACTTTTTAAAGAGATAAAAGTGAAAAAGCTAATAGAATTCTTGAGCAACAGTGATCTGCAAACACTGCACTTGAATTATTTCAGGTGGTAGATGAAGAAAACGCACAATTGGAAGTTGCACTGATGGCAAATTCTGTTAAGATGCCTTTTCTGAAAATAATGAGATGTATCTTCCACTAGTGATAACATCCCTGAAATTACAATGAAACCATCTGCATTTTAACACTTTGGGCCTCATTCAAGATCTATCCTGAGCACTTTAATGACAACTAAATAGCCACTAAAAGTAAGAAGAAAACAAATCCTCATGACCTGCACGCAGAAACTTACTTTAGGAAAATGAAAAATACAAAATTTATCATAAAGGAAGCTAACTGAACATTTCATGTCATAGAACTTACAGAGAACTTTTTAAGAAAAACTACAGAACCAACAGTGCTACCAGAAACCCACAATATAATGAGATTCTTAACTTATCCATCACGTGTGCCAATTATTTCAGACATGACTAGTTACACAGTAATATTTATGAAGAGAAAGTGTTATGAATCCAGTCAAAATGTATGCTAGGTTTGCCCCTTTAATTCTTGTAGCCACTGCTGTCGACTGGAGGATTTATGTGACACATTTTAAAGTTTAAACATGATGAAACAAAAGAAAAGGAAAAGTCAAACAATTCGTATGAAGTGTTCTCTCTCTCACAACAGGAGCAAACAAAACCAGACAGGAAACAAGCCTGGATACTGTCTTAAAAGAAAGCACAGCAACCATTCAAGGACATTTATTTTAAAAGTTCACAAAATTATCCTTCCTCAGAGTGACTTTGTCCTTTACTCTCAGACAGCCCCAGTTTTATTCCCCAGTTAAGGACCAGTTCTTTTACTGCCAAATACAAGCTGACACTGCCTTTGTATTAACAGTCACCTTTTGTGGAGCTCTGCTGTCCACAGGTGATTCAAATCTATCATTGATTCCAAAGTATTGTGTAAGTTCTTTCCATTTGTCTTCATTTTCCAACTGCTGACTACTAAAAACAAACAAACAAGTCATTATTACAACCACTTCCCTTTCCACAACTTGTAATATCCTTTTCAATACTAAAATAAACTCTTCCATTTGGCAGACATGGTCTTTTCACCCATTCAGTTTTTAATTGAAGTGAAATTAATTATTCCTTCCCCTTTGTAAGTGTAATTTCACAATCTTGAAAGCAAGCTGACAGAATCATAGAACCATTTAGGTTGAAAAACCCCTTTAAGAGGGAGTCTAACCATAAACCTAACACTGTCAAGGAGGAAAAAGAAGGGAAGGAGCAGGCTGAACGGGAGGTTGTAGGCAGGAAGTAGGAAGAACATTAAGTCTATTGTAAGTTACATTAAATAATACATTTGTGTTGATTTTTAAAATCAAGCAATAACACTCCATCAGGCGATCACTAGGACAAACTCAGCCTGCCCAACAGAGACACTGAACAAATTTAAAAGACATTTCACACAGTGCTCAAAGCTAGGCTTTGGCCACGAATGTGGTCAAGCTTATTTCATGTTTTGCCTGCTACTAACAGACCTCAGGTAATCCCATTGACCTGGTTATACCTCTTAGCCACTTCATCGGTCTTTCTCTGTTTTGCTAAGGGGAAAAAAAAGAAAGAAAAATCCAACATTACACAGTGATATCCCACAGTATCCAGTGAAGTTAACAGAGCTCTAATTGGTCACATTTCCTTTGAAGGATCAACACACTGGGATTTTTACCCAATGATCATGGGGATTTAAACCACTCAGCTGTAAGAAACTCCTACAACATCTGTGAAGTTTTAACCAGAACGTGCAAAAGTAAGTTTTATAGAACTACTGAAATATGCTTAACCATTATAAATCACTATTAACTAAGTAAGTTCTGCCTCCTTTTTAAGATTAGGACAAATATATTACTTGCATCCTATGTAGCAATCTACAACCTCACTACAACCTTGCAAGTGATATATACAAGTGGAAAAACAAAATCCTAGATAACAGCTAGAATACAATTGCTTCTTTTTAAAAAATAACTTAAACAAAACAACACATGAAAAAAAAACCCACCAACCCCACAAAACAGCATGTATTGATACTAATTCAATTTGAAAAAAATAAAATCTGTTAATTATAAAAAAAACCCCACCTTTTCGGCGCCGCTTTCTTTTTCGGCATCTGTTTTCCTCTTTTGCTTGCATTTTCATTTCACGGTGTTTCTTCTGAAGCTCCACAAATTTCTACAGGATTACAAAAAAACCAAATCAGTATTTTTAATTTTTACCCCATTTTTAAGAAACTACATAGAGAAATGTTTAATTATCCACAGTGCCTTGTGTTATCTATTACATCCCAATTTATAAAACAAGAACGTCCAACTCTGATGGTGTTAAACTGGAATTGGTGATAATCTTTCATCACCTCTCTCTGACCTTCTGCCCTCCCTACATCTCAGCACTCTTCAGATCTGACGGTTCTCTCCTGGGATGTGACACAGAACACTGTTGCTGGTTGTGCACTCCTGAGCTATTCCAGGTATTTTTATTGCCTACCTGGTAGTTTGCAGTTCACAAATTAGTGACAGCATGGTCCTTGCACAGCAGCCTACCTACAAGGGCTGAGGGATGAAAGAGAGCCACTATTTTTTGCCAATTCTTATTTTGAATCCAAAGCTTAAAACATACTGTTTTGTTAAGAGTTTTTTTTTTTTNTGCCAATTCTTATTTTGAATCCAAAGCCTAAAACACACTGTTTTGTTAAGGGGTTTTTTTATCCCTCCTCGTCTTTACATGCAACTGCAAAATCAGAAGGTTACAAGGAACTCTTGAGTGTGAATGCTTGCAATTTACCCTACAGCAAGCAGCAGGGCACACCTCCATTTCCCAGGTAGGCAGCATCCCCACAGTGGCTGACACACCGAGCTGTAAACCCTTACTAATGCAGAAAGCACCTACCACGCAGCTCAGAGCCCATAAACCACTGCAAACACAAGTTTTATGCAACTGCACAGCTATGACAACTCCTTGCTGCGCCTTCAATCACCACCAAATTACCACCTAATCACCTCCTTCCTAAGCTCCTCTTCACCTTGCTTGAAACAATCTATGGTTTATATACTCAGACCATGTTTTAGCTCATTTCAGATTTGTACACTGACTATTCAACACTGAATTATTTTGATCTAAAACTCAGCCATTTGAGTACACTGCATTATGCACATATTATTTGTAATGATACATACATTCCAGATATTTACAGAAACTCCAGGAGGGCACGTTTGAGATTCACCTTCTTCATCTGTCACTGGTACCACAATAGGTTCAGTGATGGCATTACTTTCCTGTCCAGCCCCCTGAACTCTTTCAGGATCTTCTTTTGCATCTTGCTTTGAACAGGAATCAGGCGATTCGTCTCCATCATCAGAACTTAGATCAACATCACTTTCATTCAGTCCTGGAGGTAACAGCCCACTCCACATCCTCCAGATTAAACAAGTCCAAACCACTTCAAGTCACTGCAAAGACACCAGGTTACCCATCCCAACACAAAAACAACCTGCAGAAGAGAGAAACAAAACCAGCAGAACATGTCATCAGAAGTATTTTTGCTTCTCTTACATAATTATCATTATATGTTTTAGACAAGAACATTATAAAGCTCCTAATACTTACTCTTTCAAAAAGAAGAAGACGACCTGAGTACAGAGGCTGACACTACCGGCTCTTTTTTTCCTCCACTCCTTGTCCTTTAAAGTTGTGCCCCTATGCGTTTAATTATAGCTCCTTTCAGTTTAGGGGCGACACCGCAGCAAATGCCTCCCGTCCCTCCGCAGGGGCAGCTTCCCGGGACAGCACAACCACCTGCCCTCGCCGCCGGGCCGCGACAGGGAAGAGCCCGGCCAGGGAGGCGGCAGGCCGGGGAAGCGAGGGGGGCCCGCTCCGGAGGCAGCGACGCCAAGAGAAACGAGGCTCCACGCCGGCCCGGGGGAGGGCAGCCGGCACTCGGCGTCCCGCCAGCCCCCGCACGGTCGCTGGCGCTGGCAGTGCCCGCGGAGTCCCGCACGGCCGGCGGCGCTGCCGGAGCCCCCGAAGAGCCCCCGAAGAGCCCCCTCAGTGCCTCCGGCCCGCCCCGCGCCCGGCGCCCCCGGCCCTGTTTACCTGGCCGCCATCTTGGCACCGCCGGAACAGCCCGCGCGCGGATTGGGCGGGGCGGCGCAGCCAATCAGCGGGCGCGCCGGTCGCCATGGCAGCGGGGCGGGGCGGGGCGGGGCGGCGCGGCCCGGGCGGGGCTGTGAGGGGAGCGCGGAGGGCGAAGGGGCAGCCTGTGCTGGCAGGGAGGTTCTCAGAGTCTCTGAATCGTTTAGCTTGGAAAAGGCGTCCGAGATCACCGAGCCCAACCTGTGAACCAACGCCACCGTGTCAACCGGACCGTGACACGGGGTGCTACGTGCAGTCTTTCCTTGAGCACCTCCAGGGCCGGTGACTCCACCACTTCCCTGGACAGCCCATTCCAGTGTTTAATCACCCTTTCAATGAAGAAATTCCTGCTAATGTCCAACCTAAATCTCAGTTGGTGCAACATAAGGCCATTTCCTCCCATCATACCTCTTGCTCCCTGGGAGCAGAGCCCGACACCAACCTCCTGTCAGGGAGCGGTAGAGAGCGATAAGGTCCCCCCTGAACCTCCTTTTCTCCAGATGAAACACCCCCAGCTCTCTCAGCTGCTCCTCATCACACTCAAGCTTCTTTCAGTAGAAAGACAAGCATCAAGTTGTACAGCATCCTTACCACCATAAAGGAACATGGCATCTCTTCCAACACTAAGCCTTGTAGTTAATCCACACCAAAATGTTCCTGCTGGGACACAATGACGAGGGTCATACTCTTCAAGAATAGAAAAATCCTTCCAAAGTTCCCAGTAGTGCCTTGGATTAATGTGGTGAAGAGAAAACCTCAAAAATGCAAAGTCTGTGCAGAGCAAAGGTCTTGTTTACCTGGAAGATTCTGTTACACCTTGTCCTTTCAGCTTTCCTAGGTGAGGCAGATGACACAAGCATTTAGGAGCCGCCTGAATACGATTCAACAAGAACATCTTGTGTACAAGGAGCCACAGGAAGGGAGGCACGAAGGAAAGATGAAGGGATAAGGCTGACATCACTAGCACTGAAATGTGTCCGAAAGACAGAAGGTTTCCCGTCTTTGAAACAATTTGTGAGAAGATGTACTATTGAGAGACGGTTTGACAGGTTGAAAACTGGATCTCAATAGGATAATGAGACTTTTGAGAAAGGAATTGCTGACCCCAAACCACAACGCAACCCAGTTGTGGACAAACATGAGGGCAGTAAGAAAAGGGCAAGTGTTATGAAGATGGATGATAGGGAATATGGCTTTGAGTAGGGATTTCTTGGTTGATCCCAGCTTCTGGGATTGGCTGTGCATGGAAGGAAAAACGAAATGCCTTTCTCATGGACATAAATCAGATCTTCAGATTGCTTTCCTTTTTATGCCATAATTTTACATCCTCAGATTCATTTCTAAAATCAATTAATTCCGTAAGTAATCACTTTTTCATGAACTACATGTAAATTTCACACTCAGCTTGCTAACTAGATTTTCCTCTCATCTGGGAAATCAATTTTTAAGAGAGTTATTTTATTTACATTGAATAATTGGTTGTATTTGGTACACAGATAACTGGTAATTAATAACTGTATTGATACTGGATATTCATTGCCATTTGTTCTAGCGAGTTGTTAGACCTTTAGGCTGCATGAAATTTTCTTAATGTGACCAAATTTGAACACACTCAAAAAATTGAAAGGTGTGTGACATCTTTATGACCTGTAAATTTATATGTTTGGTAGGGATACATTTTCAGACAGCAAATTTAATTTCATGACACAATTTGTATCCAAATATCATACTCTTTATTTAGTATCCACAACCAATTTGTAGCAAGAATGGCACTGGTGGTGCACACAAATGAAGTACTCAAATATCCACATTAATTGGATTTTATAATTACATATTAAATGTACTTGTCATTTTAAAAGCCACATTTTCAGGGTAATCTCCAGTCCTCCCACAAAAAAATTCTGACTTCTCACAGGTTCTTCCACAGGAAAAATGGTGGCAAGAGCTCCTGCTGCACTTTGATCAGTCCAGAAGGATTTGTATGCACAAGGTCAGTGCTTAATGAAACTACAAAAGAGATTGTTGGCTACTTAACAGAGTTTGCAACTTACTGGTGGGTTTTTGTGTTGAAATAATGTGTAAAGTCTTTTTATCTGCAGAAGAAAATAGAAGGCAGCACAATCTTGTGACCAACCCTGATGTCCCTATGTCAAATTTGTGAGGGCTGCTATTGTGTCCAACGCTTGATTCAGTGTCGAATTTTTCTGATGGCAATTTTCTGCTCCCCATTGAGCAAATATTCAAATAATCTGATTTATTTCCTTTTGGTCAACTGATCTAACTTCCTTCCTCCGTTGAATTCCTGTCCTGGAGACCTGCCAAAGAATGACTCTCATGAATGAAACGAGTCATGCCTTTGAGATTCCTGTGGAACCTCAAACTGGCACAACACAGTAATTACAGCTTAGATATTTTTGGTGCTATTATTAAAAACTACTTGAACTTTTGAAGGAAGGACTACTGCAATTAAATGTAACATCAAGTTTCATTTGAATCTTCCAGGATCTCTATGATTTGTCAGGTTCTAGGCAATTTTCTCTTTATCTCTCGTTATCTCTTCCTTTACCTGCTGTTGTGGATTTACAGATACTCCTGTGAGTCGCAGTTGTTGTGGTGCACTTTGTCAGATGTGTTTTGGGTTCTTTTGGAAACTCTCTTAATGAGTGCCAGTCACAGAAGTGGTCAGCGTTGTCAGACACCAGAAAAGCTGGTGGCTGTGTACGTGCCAGCTCCCCATGGCAGGTTCTCACACTGCAATTCTCATTTTCAGACCAGCTCTAGAACACGCTGAAGGCCTGAACTAGTTCCTTGGATAAAGGTTTGAAGCCCTGTTTAGCTAATCACAAATAATCCTGTACATGCTTATTTCCACAAAATATACACATTTTCCTGGTGCAGAAGTTGAATCTACTCCAACATAAATTTTGCCATATTATCTGTTCTTTTAGCAGTAAATGAGGACATAAGAAACTTATCTTAAACATAGAAATATGCTACATTTTATCCTTTTGAAACTGTGTTTTCAAACTGTGTCAGAATGATCAAGAACTGGATTCTTGTTTAAACATAATAGGAAGGCCTTACTGTATTAGCAGATTACAGTCATTGTGTTAGTATACTATCTACCTTGTGTTCATTTTTGCTAACATAATGAGAAATTTTTCTAGCATGGTTATATTTTAATACAGTAAAATAGTGCTGGAAAGGAAAATTAATATGATTTTAAAGAGAGATGTAAAGACAATAAAATAGCCTCTGAGTTTTCTTTCCTAAACTTTTAATTTGTTGCTAACTTAAAATATACTTTTTATCAATCCTTTGAAATAATTGTAGTCAAATGAACATTTAAACTCAGTTAAAAGGTTTACAGATGGCTTTTTTTCACATACTCTGCTATATAAGATCTAAACATGTCTGCCCAGATGTTTCTAAATTTTCTTATTTTAAGAGAAGTACATAACTGATTAATGTAGCATCAAGCCTTGAGCTTTAATGAGAATATATTTTCATGGCACCATTTACAATGTCCTTGCTCCCCTGAGGTTTGCATTTTGATGAAAATTCTGACCATAGAATTGGAAAGAAATATCTGTGGCTTTGAGCATGAGCAGCCCATGAACAAATTGCTTTGTCTACTCTTTAAAAAAGGCATCTCTAAAGCACTAACACGCAGTGAGTATTCAGGGAGGAAGTAAGACCTTCTGCTCAAAATTCCAGATTGAAGCTTGGAAGATCTGTACTCAGTTACCATTCTTGCCACAGGCTTCCCGTGAGGAATGAACAAGATGTTTTCAACTCCAGTGCCTCACAGGTGGAAGAGTTTTCATCACCCTTGTCTGTTGTGAGCATAAACTCTGAAGGTTTTGCGCCCGTTTGGACTGTTCAGGGCATCAGCAGACACTGGCCAGGGCTGCGCTGGATTTCAGAGGGTCAAGCCAAGGAACAAATAACAATTGCACAAGTTAATCTTGCAGTGGAGCTCTGCCAGGAAAAGTGTAAGCACTTCAAGGTGCTGATGATCTGGGTTCTCTAGAATATGTTTTTTTTCAGAAGGCAAAAGCATAAGTGAGCTCTTGTAGATGTACCCACGCCAACCTTAACCCGACTGGATTGAATCCCAGCAAGGGCAGGCAGTGAGGGTGGGAAGTTCACTTCTCGTTGTGCCATAGCATTTATTCAGCCCCTTGGGATTCCCCTGGGGACTGGGGACTTTTGTGTTTTCTGAGCTGACCCCTCTGCTGCTACAGCTACATTTGTTATTTTGAGTGCAGGATATGTTTTATGGAACCTGAAGTCATGAAATTCACCACAATGTGAGGGTCTTCACCTAGTATTGGACAAATTTCATTGATCCAAATATATCAATCCCAAGTTTGTTTTAATGAATACAAAATCTTTATTCTGGATTGGGATCTTGAATGCATTTCTCTGGAATAGAAGAGAAACACCCTTCTGCCATATCACCAAATATGAAACAGCACCTGACTGTTTTTACACAAAAAGAGTCAGAAAGCAGTTTTCTTAACCTCTCATAGTTTTGCTTTGTGCATTAATGGGTGTTGTTTAGAAGTACAATAGTGAGTCTTACAGCTCATGTGGCACTCAGATACGGAGCTAGGGCAAGGTACTTAACCTCTCCTTGGTTTAGTTTGTGAAACAAACAACACTATTTTAACTACTTCTCAAGGATATTAGATAAAATTAATTAGTTTAGTATTTGTACTGCAATAAAGGTCTATATAATTGGAAAGTCTTATAACAATCTCTGTGCTTTTATTTTTGTGTTGATTTAACTTTGAAGGGCTGGTTTTGATACTTTGTACTGTATTTGAAGTGTGCTATTGTTTCATTTTTATAAATAACAGCTGATTTTTCAAGCTCCTCTAACAACCTATTTAGTCTCTGCGTATGCCAATGCCCTCTACTGGTTTGAAACACAATCGCTCAGCAGAGGGTATTGCTGTGCTCCTTTATTGAGAAAACTGTAATATTTAAATTATTTTCCTTTTGAGAGCGTAGACTTTTGGTTATGTAGCCAGGCTTTCTGTGAAGTGCGAGAAGCTGCACCACGGGCAAGCTGACACCTGGGTGACTCTTGTGCTACACGGGTAATCCTGTGCCAGCTTTTCCGCCGCGTTCTGTGTTTTTGTTCCGCTGGGTTTGCTATTCTTGCCGTGAAGGCTCATAGGTAGCAATCCTGAGAGGGAAGAGGACACACACCTGAGACTTGCTCAGTAGAGAGCCTCTGTGTAGATGTTCCCTCAACACAACGGCCACCACTCTAAGGAGCCTCTCTGCTCTTCAGCCTGGTCCAGGGCCTTCCAAAAGTGAGGGGTGGTTGTGTTGACAGGCTGTGAGATAAACAACCCTTGAGGCGCAGGAGCTGCAGAGGTAATGAAGTGCCTTGAGGAAAGTCTTAACTATCAAGGGATGGATCCGCTCCCCCCTGCCACAAACCAGGGGTCACGTGGCTGAGGAATGTGTATCCAAAGATAGTGCTACCTTCAGAGAACTCTACTTACAGGTAAGTAACTCTTCTTTAAAGGAGGTATCTTTGTGTGGCAGACTGTTTATGGGAGCAATTTGAATTGAACTTTAAATGAAAAAGGCATATCTCTGTAAGTGGTAATAATTTTAGTCATCTCGCTGTGGCTAGGGGTTGTGGAATTCATTAGCACAGATTAACATATAAAGTGGGTGAGATATCTAATAGCAAACGTAGAGGTTTAGGGACCTTAATTCATCACTGAATGAACAGCGTGTACAGTATTAGGGACTATGAAATTTTTAATTTACACAAAGTGTCCAAGAATATAGGGAATAAATTTAAACCCAAAACAGATAATGGAGCTGTGCCCTGCCTAGCTGGCAAGTTGAATTGTTTTTACACTGAGTGAAGAAAGCTAATTATCCCAAGCACAAGGAGACTGCTAAAAATAATAAGATTATAAAGAATAATTTGCTGATATAATTACAACAAAATTGGGTACACACAATCGTCAGATACATGTATTGCTTGACCTGGGCGAGAAAGTGAAATAAATCCTTCCTCTATAGCCTTCGTAAATTTGTTTTTATCATCTCCAAGTGGTGTTTGCACAGGCAGCACAATTTGCATGTGTAATGTGGCTGTACAAATTGACAACAAGTAAATTATTCAAGGAAATAGGCTGGTCGTGGGTCTGAACTATCTCGCAAAGCCTATTCATTTTGAAGAATCACTGAGACGTGAAGCTCATACATCAACCATTTTCTGACAATCCTCAGACTTATTGTCTCCTAAAATGTCATTATGGCTATTATTTATGAAGCTAATTCATTTATTAATATATATTTAACTCTGACTTGTCATGCACCTTAGCAGGCATTCTGTGCACTGCATATTTTTGAATAGATGAAAGAGTTTTGCATGCTTTAATGATTACTGTAAGCTGCTATAGATTTATAGAATGCAGCTTTATTATCTACTTGCATTAATACCTTTTTGTAACTTTTTTTTTCCTTAAGGCCATCAAATATAAATGGCAAATGACATATCCAAAAGATTGTATAAAAAAAGAGATTTTCTCAGAGTTTGTTGAATTTTAGAATAAAATGAAGTAGCTAACTGTTAAGGCCTAACTTGTTTCTGAGAATCTGTAATAATTATGTTGATTTCTGGTGTATTTTGCTGAAAAATATGGAATAAATGATATAAATTTAGATCTTTACTATATTTTTCTCTTTGAGGACAAGTGCCCATCTTTTGATTATACCAACAGAGGGAGTAGAGTTTGAAGGGGGCAAAATGTAGCAAATGGAAAATAGATCTGTTCTGCTATAGTGTACTTATAATATAGATAATTTCCCTCATATAGAACACTCCTTAGGAAATGAACAGCACAGAGAGTATGGATTATGAGGTTGCCTATGGTTCTTGGATGTTCTCATCTTGATTCACTTACCTTTAGGGCATATTAAAAGACATAGGGATCACAGTAACCCTTTCCTGACATCTACGCAGTGTCAAGAAACTAAAAATTGCAATCTGCTATGAGAAACATATTTGAGGTAGTTCTGAATTTTATTGCATACACGGAAGTCAGATTAAACTTTAATTATGGTAACGAACTGACTAATCTAAATGCATAGTTATTATGACTGTGTGGTCAATTTGACTATTTTCAAGGGGGCTGTGGTCACAATTGAGGGTTACTGGCCTGATTTGGAAGTTATGAGCTCCTGCTTGTGATGCTGATATCACCCACACATTTGATAGGTCACTCGATGCTGCTCCCTCAGTGTTTGTTGCCATCTGTAAGATGATGTTTGCCTTGTTTCCTGATGGCACAAAGGAATAACATGTAGGGGTAAAAGAACTCTCTGCTTAGAGTTGTTCTTTAGTAATAAAATTAGGAACTGTCATATTTTTCACCTGTTCCCAGGATGTGGCAGGCAGTAAAACCCATGGGATTATGTTACAGCACGGAATGGACCGTCTATGACCAAGGAGGAGTTTCATACTCTATAATTACCTTTCCATCTTACACAGCTTGGCTCTTCAAGGCCAGAGCTATTACTTCTTAAACAGAAGAACACAAGAAAGTTTTCAATGTCAAGACAAGGAGTCTGCAAAGCAAAGAATTACCAACTCTTTAGGTAGCATGAAGGTCTTTTAAAGCTAATGTCGTAGTGGTAAATACTATAGATCTTCATATTGGAAAATTTATTACTTTGAATTCTTCGACTTCTTTAGAATGTGAATAAGAACACAGAAAGTTACATAGGAGCAAACTTAAGTGACCAAAATAAGGGCACTGTGAAAATCCAACTCAATCCAGACAAGGGCAAAGAAAGTAGTCGTGTGGTTCTGAGTATGTGTAGTGAATAAATAAAGCTTTTTCATGTCTGGAAGTCAGTAAGAATAATAACTTTCTGTGCTTTGGAAATAGAAGCTTATGTTTTCGAAAGTTTTCTGGTACTTGCAATTTCAGGTGCCTGCCTTGAGATATCTTAGAAAGTAAACCCAGACTTGTAGAATACTTTTTTAAACAGAACCTTGTCAGGTGATCTAAATTTGCCCTATGGTAACTCCAAATGGTTTAAAATTGGAAAAAAACCCACATTATTGAGCTTTTGGAGCTTAAATATATTTTGCCACTTCAAAAACTCCCAGTATAAATATTGGTTGGTCTTCCAGTCAGACATCAATCATTCAGTAATCAACACCTTCATAGTTTTTGATCTCGATGGCCAGTTTCAACTAAGGGAAGTAGGCTGGCAACTCTCTGAAGTTCTGTTGACTACAGCCAAAGGTAGAGACTGAAATAAATGCCACCACTGAATCGGTGTGGAAGGCTGATTTCTAGCATATTTTGTGTTTATATTTAATAAGAATATTTAAGCTCAAGATGATGTGTTAAAGAAGAAAATTCATTGAGTGTTTCCCTGTTATATCACAATGTTAGAGACTTGCCACCTACATTTTTTGCAAATAGAAATAAATAAATAAAGAAGAGATTGACTGAATTGTTTAAAAAGAGCTTTTATTTTTTCACCCAACAAGAGATTACAGTCTTCTGCAAAGACCCTGTATGGCACATCAAACTCTAGTTCACGCCATTGCTGTTTATGGTAGTGGAGCTGTTTTTTTCTTTTCGGGAGATCGAAATTCCACCTGCTACATAAGATATTCATTCATCTTTATTCAGTAACCTGTAAAATTCAGAGTGTAGAGAAGGTGCAAATCTGCTTGATAGTTCTGGACAAAATTTTTTCAGCTGTGATTTTCTGAGTGGCTCAGCTGTAGAGCCTCAGAATGATGTGCGAAGAAAGTGCCCCATCAGACTGCCTGTGCAGCTCTTGCTGCTGCTCCTGATGACACTAATCCATATTCCACTTCTAAGTTGACTGCTTCTCAGGGAAACGCTGCTGCTTCAACATCTTTTACTGCTGATCCTGTTTTACATTTTTGGAACAACCGAGGAATTCTCGTATTCTCTTTTATAACCAAGGAAAGTAAACAGCATTTATTGTTTCATGAAACACAATTTGTGAACCACACAATCATTGGGTATTCCAGCTGCAATGGCCTGTGCTGTGTTTTAGTGTATCCTGTGAGAGTCCTTGTTGGCTACCAGCGTGTCAGGCCGTATGGACAGCCTGAGTGACCAGTTTGAGATTCTTCCAAAGTGTCAGGTCTCTGTAGCTACAATAATCAACTCATTTTACTGGAGGCAGCGTGTCAGGAGCGTGCCAGCAGATACCCAGGGGACAGCCTGGAGCTGGCTGCTGATAATCCCTTCAAAGGGGGCACGTCCAGAAAGGATGTGGGGTGAGCAGCTTCCAGATGCTACAGTTGCAACCAGCCTACCTATCCCTACCCCAAAACTGCTTTTCTTTTAATTATACCAATAGATATTTTGGAAAAAAAAAAAAGTTCAGATTCTTATATTAAAAAAAAAAAAACCAGCAAAGGAAAACATAAACCAGGCTTGCTCATTGTGTATTATCCTTTCTTCTGAAGCAGTCACCCAACCAAACATCACTATCCATTGTGCAGCTAAAGGATGCTAACCATCAAGATACCATGGGAATGAAATAAGAAGAGGAGGGTTGTAAACCCCAGGGCTTAATCCCGATCAGATTCCAAGTTCAATGATTATATTTTCCCCCTAGACTGATAACCAATTCTTCACTTTAGTTTTAAACATTTACACAGTATTGCCAAGTGCTGACAGCTTCAGAAATAGCAGTTGCATATCAACAGTGGACCTTGACATGCCATATTGTTAATTATATTTGCAAAGCACGTTGGAATTCTTTGGGATAGCAGAGTCACTACAAAGGGTGGGGTAATTGGTGTGTCTATTGGGGGGATGAAAGGGTCCTGAACACACATTGTTAAGTGAGTGCTGTTTAATTTCTTTTAATAACTTCAATGGTCTTTGATTAGAAATAAACATGTCAGGAAGAATTATTTGTTTAAATAAAGACAAGAATTAATGGTTGTAAATCAACACACATTTTGGAAAATGTTTCTTCTTAATTCTACGTGAGACAGATCATCATAATTTAGCACATTTAACCATAGGTTTATTATGTCTCATCATTTTTCAAGAGTAATTTTCCAAAAGCTTTAGGGTTGGAATGCTGTTAAAAAATTAAAAAATTAAAAATTACAATAAATGGAATCCTTTTCTCATTAAGCGTTGTCTTGCCTACTTGCAGTTTGCACAGAGCTGGTTTCCAAGAGAAAGATGTAGTTTAAACTTGATAGAGACATCATCTATACCATCTCTTATCTTTTAACAGCCCATCATTTATGTTGTAAGTAACCCAGGATATTTTCTTCTTCCGTTTTTTTCCCTGGGAAAATACATGCTTTGATAAGGGCCCACTTAAATCAGTGCTGAGAGTTTAAGTTCAAAATTTAGTGTTCTTATTCGACATTCTTCATATATTTGGTTTCATCTATTTCAAAGTGTCAGAAAGTCCCAGCCACATATTTTCTGTATATTGAACTGTGTGTAAACAGCACAAGTCTATCTGATGTGGATTTCTGAGTGGTTTGGGGGTTTTTTTAAGATTTGCACCTTCCTTACTGCCACTGTTTTATTATGGATAGACACCAGTAAGACTGATTCCTCTAGCCTGTCTTTTGGTGTAGGGATCCAATCCAGGCTGGCTTGTATCAGGCCCTTGATGAAACTCAGAAATACTAAGTCAGGCTGGCCTAACCGTTTAGGATCCCAAACTGAATCCAATGTTTTTAATCAAGAATTCCAAAGAACGGATGCCTCCTTTGAGGTGCAGGCACCACTTGGCAAATAAAATATTGGTTTTTAAGAGTGCTTTGAATTTCTTCATTAAGTGGCTGCTGCATTTTGCAGATGGTTGGATCAGCAGCGAGATCTGTGCAGCTGTGTGTGGTTGGCAGACAGGTGTGTAATTTTTGCATTTGTGGGTTAGCCATCAGCAAGGAATAGATTTTAGCAGCAATGGGAAAGGGAGGAGTTGAGTGCAAGGTTAACCATGCTATTCACACGTTTGCACAGCCAGTGTCAAATTCTGTTTTGTATTGGAAAGCTCAATTGCCTCCCTATGGTGCTTTCATGCATTCAAATTCCCAACTTCTTAACAGTAAAGAGTTCTTAAAATATTTAGTGTTTATGAGAATGCAGAGTAATACAGTGTGTTTTGGAAGTAACTGAAACATGCAGTGCATGAGTCATGAGGTGCAAAGGGACAGTGAACTCCTCTACAGGTGATGTATAAACACGAAACAATCTGACTTTCTTCAAAACATAAATGGGTTTTTACAAAAAACAATTTACTTTTTAAAAAAATATCTTTAGATTCTTTTTTCTTTTCCAGTTTGACACTCTGATGAGGAAAGCACATCAAAAACACGAATTGCCTGATGTTTTCCCATTTCTTGTATAGCAACAAGGTAGGTTCCAATGAAGTAAGATCTGTACAGCAGTCGTCCCAAGTATTCACTCCAAACTTATAAAAAATATAAACAAAAAGATAGAAGAAAAACCAAATACTTGTGCAAAAGTCCATGCATTGGAATGAAAGGAATTATTCACAGCAGTCACTTTTGGAAGCCATATGTACTATATTTTATCTTTCTGAACATTAGGAATATACTTGAGATTGAAATATTAAAAAACATGCTAAGATAGAGATGGATTAGGGAGCAATGATACATTTATTAGTTGCCTTTAGTGAATAATCCACTCCCCTTTCCCATATACTTGGTTTCCACCAGTTCACATAGGAAATGTTCAGAGATGGTTGTTAAACTCAATCTGCCCCATACATTATTATTGCAGGACTGTGCTATTTGGTGTACTAATCTCAATAATATGTATGTATGTATTTTCTTAAACTTCCAGAGTCATGTTTCTAAGCATTTGAAGCACAGATCCTATAGGATTACCTAAATCTGACATTTATCTGGGTAAAAGCTAACATATAAAGTGTCATAGCTAATCACATGTTTTTTATACTTTCCTTTGGAAAAGAAAGAGTTCTGGAAGTGACACACTAACAAATAATACATAATCTGTACACGTGAAGTAATCTTTACTGCTTTGTTACTCCTTAAAAATGCGACATGCACCACTCACAAATGCAGCTTGTTATCTTTGTAGCTGAGAATCACGATATTTATTGTAAGTAGCACAATAAGTAAATCATCACTGAAAATTTGGATTGGAAGAAATTACCTGATTGAGATTCCAAGGCATGCTGTTATTTTTTTAGTCACATGACTTTGAAGTACAAAGCAGTGGCAAAACTCTGTTCTTAGTTATACCCATATGGAAAGAAAATATGTAATAATGAGATTACATGCAAGATCAAAACACCAGAAGTCTTATTTTACACACTTTCATAAAATCTGAGGTCTGGAAGGAACTTTTTAAGTTCATCTAGTCTATCTTGCACAATCCAAAGAAAGTTTTACTAGGTCATCTTTATCTTACTCTACCTCAGTGTTCTTAATAGTCAAAAGCTTTCCCTAAATGCTAAACTGATGTCATTTGGATTGACAGTTGGACCTATTCTCCCCTCTAACCAAACCTGACCCATAAACCATTCTTTAGCTTTCCTGTTCACAAGAAAAAATTCAAACACAAATGTATCAAGAAATATGTTTGCTTCTTGTACTAACTGTAAAAGTCAGACTGACATGAAATGCCCCATGCAAATTTTGACTGAAAAAAATAAAACCATAAACAGACCATAAAAAGCAAGGTCTATTACTTCTCCTATTTCTGTGCAAGGTACATGGGATTATGGAATCACAATGGAACATTGTGTCAGACACAATGCAGTATGTATTCTAGTCAGATATTCTTCAAGTTCAGCAAGACAATCTAGCTTCCTAAAAGAGTGTTACAATTAACCCTACCTTGCTTGTGCCCAGAGAAGCCCAACTACATGTGCTATTAGTGTATAGCTGTCATAAAAATAAATGAGCCAGTCTGCATTTTCGGGTTAATCTTCAATTTCATAATTGAATCAGTAATTACTATAAGTTAATATAATTAGGTGCTAACACTTAATTGAGAATTATTTATTCAGGAATCTTCACTATTGTAACATTTTTTTATAGCTCCAAATCATTCTGAGTAATGTACTGCATCAAATAAGCTTAACCAGCAACTGAATGGACATTACTTGGAATCTTGCACTCAGCTTTTCTGAAGTACTTTTTATCAGTAAGGTTTTTGCAGAAACAAAAGTAGAAACAGTGGTTTTGGCAGTCCTTCTAATTCTATCCATGACTGAAGTGCCACCTGAGCCTTTTCAAAGGATTGAGCCAAATTATGTTGTAGAGAGTCCTGCTGTGTCCAGTGGCTGTTGATGAAGGTCCCAAGAGGACACTTTAAGTCTCTGAGAATAAGTGATTTACAAACCCTGATCAGTATCTGGCGATTGCACGTGTGCCTCTACCTTTAGCCTCATATCCAAACGTGGAATCATAATGTGTTTGTTTCACAAAAAATGAGTCTTTATGTCATAGTATGTAGGTGCTATGGCTAATAAACCTGAATACACAGTGATGCAGTTTAAAGATCATCTCAAAGATCAGTGAGATTTCCTCTGAGTTTTTTCTTTAATTTGGATTAAATTAATCCCCGCCAGTAATTTAGTGAAGATACACCAGTTAAACTCTATGGTTTCATCTTTGTTGTCTGCGCTTGAGTCACGGTTCACTTTTTCTGTGAACCATGTGGTTTGAACAAGTTACATTTCTTCTATGTACTTGAATTTGCTTGAGTTTTTCTCATCCTTCTCTTTGCCTGCTGCAGCAGTTGACTCATTCCAGCGTTGGCCAAAACACAAACCAAAGTGTATCACTTGTGAGGTCTGTCAAGGGAGTTTGGGCCTGAGTGCCAGCGCGAGTCTGGAGCTAACATAACAATAGATTATGACAAGAGAATATGTCTAACTCTTGCAGATAATACTCAATATGCAAAATTAAAGAAATATGGAATAATCAACTTTTTACCTGAGTCCTACTGTAAATCAGGTCAATTGCATAGAAGGAAATATGAAAATTCAGAAGACAACTTGTGTGGTACATCCAAATTTTGCATTGCTGATTCAATGTATTCCAAGCCAAGATGTGTCTTGGTGAGCAGTTTACAGTGGTTTCATTTACTGGTTCAGCAGAGAAAAAATGCATTTTTCAAAATGGCATGAGAGTGTTAAGCTAACTCCCAGGGAAGTCAGTGTTGGTCATGCTCTTAGGTGTCTGTTTCCCACTTTATAAAGTAACAATGAAGGGCAGTAGGTTCAACAGAACTTCAGAATTACTTTGATAAATTTGTCAGAGGAAGAAATATTAAAATCTGTGTACTGTCTGTTTGCCTTTTTTCTTGAAATATAAATTAATTATGACTATATAAAAACCTTTTACCATAGCTAATTAATCAGAATCTCCTAATAAACTATGTGTCGACAGCGCTGTATGTCTAATTAACTTTTTCACTTCAGAATTGTGCAGTTGAATAATGAAGAAAACATTACCTGATGAATTCTTTTATTTTATGATGATATCTCTAGAGACAGAAAAGACAGAGCAGCTTAAATGCCATCTTAAATTACATCTTGGCCTTGGCAAGCTTTCAGCTGGTTTTGATTTGCACGGAAACCATTTTTGTAAGACTCATATTCTCTGAAAAACAGAACTTAAAGCTATAACTGGAATAAATTATCTATAGCTATTTAGGGCTCTATTAAATCTAGATGCTAGGCACCCTTTTCACATGCAGAATGCAATGGAACAGCTTTTAATACCCTGTCAACCTGTTCTGTGAAAAGTCGATTGGGCAGGGAAGGTTTGATTTGGCTGGTTTTATTAAAATATCTTTCCTCTCCTTACACCATCATGAACCACTCAGCCTAATTTAAACCAGGCAAATTCACCAATCTGTCTTGCATGTCTGTAGAAACAGCTTTTATTTTTTATAGTGATGACATCTACCCATAACTGTTGGCGTGCAAGCTCAAGACACAGTTATTCATACACTGCTGATAGGGAATTGTTCTTTATATGATATACCAATATAGAGAGCACGTTCGTGGATTAACTGCATCCATGCCTCCCTCTTTTGATTGCATCATCCTCTCTCTAGCCAGTTGACTTATCCCTGGGACACAGGGGAAGGGTCAAATCAAATCCCCTCAGACTCTTGTTAGTCAACCTTTTAAGTTTGTTATGCTTTCATAATTTAGACTATGTCCACCTGCAGTACCGCTGTGGAACGTAAGTCTCGTCACACTGCACAGGAGTTGATAAGAAGACCTCTTAGTGCAGTAAAATTATGATCCAATCAAGTCTTAATAATTGTTTAGATCAGAGTTTAATTTGATCTGTCTGAATTCAGCGCTCATTTACTGTGATGCAGACCAGCTAAACCAAGGAAACTTCTTTGGGTGTGTACTCATGAGAAAAAGGAAAAGTTATAAATATCTTAAAAGCAAATGCTCATAATATTTGCACTAAATACTTCAAAAACTTAAAAAGAGAGTTGTTCTCTATTTCATCTGCTGTGCTTCCTGGAAATATTGATCTAGATCATGTTGTCAAATGTGCTTTAAAAGTAGGGATGTCTTGTCTAAGCTTTGGATTTCCATCTGCCAAGTCTTTGCAGATCCTTACAAAGTTATTAGGAAATGTTGCAATAATACAAGGTGTTTTTGTCTTGCAGTGCACAGAGGAAAAATAACCCTGAGACAAGACAAATTCTAGCTCTGAAATACTGACACTCAAGGATATGTACAGATGTGAAAAACTATTGCAGCTTAGTAGAGATAATCATACACTTTTTATACATCCTAATAAGCAATCTGAAAATGTGTACCTTAAGTTCAGATTTAGAGCACGTTAGAGAGTCAGCCAGTCTGACCTCCATGGTTAATGAATTCCATGAGGAGCGAGCAAACACTAAAAATGCCCTGTAGCTCAATGTCTTCAGCCAAAAAGAACTAATCCAATTGACTGAGACCAAAGAAAACGACTGGGGATGTATGGTTCCAGAATGTCTCTGAGGTATTCAAACCCAAGTCAATTTAAGGACTTGTAAGTTAATAACTAGGACTTTACACATAATCCTGTACTTTACAGGTAGCCAGAGAAGGTTTTTTACAACCAGGGTAATGTGATTTTCATGCATGGTGTCAGTCAAAATTTCAGCAGCTGAGTTCCAGACTAGCTGAAGTTTCTTCACCAGTGCAATAGTGAGACGGACAAAACGCTGACATGGAATTGCAGTATTGAGTTCTAGAGTGGGCACAGCCATGCAAAGCTGTACCAGCAAGGGCAGATACCATGGGGGTTTCTCTATGTTTTAAAACAGAAGGAAATAAACCTGTCAGTAACTAACTCAATACGAGTACTGGAAGTACGACAGCCTCAATTATTGCCTGCTATTATGTCATTAAGTCTTGCTAATCAAATATGTTAAACCAGTGCCTTTGGACCTTGAACCTGTAAAAGTTGGGAGTCTTTTTTAGAACAAACTAGTCACATTTTTAGTACATGTGTGCTAGCTGTAGCAGACATACATTGAGCGAGAGGGTGAGAAATAGTTTTCTGACAGAAAGAGTGCCTGTGATAAAGGATTGATTTTTCCTTTTCATGTTAAAAAAGTTAAACTGTTATTTCCAGACACTTGATTTCTGCTTTAGAATTGACTGAGTGAAGGATATCGTTTTCATCTTCAGTGGTTGTTGTTGTAATGATGAGCTGTTTGTACCTTAAGAGATGATAAATAGATACATAGACATTTAAGCGTAGAGCCACCTGAGTTCATCTTTAAACTTGCCTTGGCAGATGAAACTTGCTTTTCAATAGCTCTCCTCAGATATATTGCTGAAAGTTAAGATATGAGAATCAATCATTAGGGATGAAAGCACTGGGTATTTATCGGAGAAAGGGTTATTAAAAGAAGATCAGCAATGGTTTTACCAAGAATAAATCCTGTCAGACAGAATATGACCGAGTTCTTTGAAGGAATGACAAAAGAAATAAATGATGGGAACGTGGTGGACATAATTTATGTAGACTTCAGTCAGGGGTGTAGCCAGCAATTTGAAGTTTGTACACATCCTGGCTGATCCCTTGCCCCCTGCCTGCAGTATCCCCATAATCTCGCACAGCAGACAGGCCATTGCGTATGATCACTAATGCAGCAGGCACACAGAGATGTAGATTTGTATCAGAGCTGTGCTTTCAGAGCCCAGGAAAAAAAAAAAAGCTGGCTGGCCCCAGGAAAAAACAGATTGTATTTTGCACGTGCTACTTAAAATGACAGTTTTAGAAAACGTCTTTAGTAAGACAAAATCAGAAACACAGGTATCAGCATTATAAAGGCAGACTGGCCTAGGTCGATTAGAAATGTATTTCTGTTGGTCATGAAATAATATTTCTTCTGAGCTGTTTCCTCTCTTTTTTGCAGACTGAAAAATCTAATATTGATTTGGAGAATTTATCATTTTTTTCTAAGTTTTTGTGAGTTTAGTAAGTCTGCCCTCTAGTTCCTGTTTCCAACACCGGGTCCGTAACACAGTTCCCTGTTTCCAAAGGTCTTCTCCACCATGATTACATCACCTTATGTAAAATGCAGATGTTTCCACCATGTTTTGCAAGTATTGCTAATCCAGTGAGTCAGAAAATCTTCTGACAGTTTCTGTTCTGCATTCCCTGAGTGGGAATTATACAGAATTTCAGCCATCATCCCTGTGCTGTATTCTAAAGCAGTTTCCATATCACATCCATAGGTGGGAATCTATATGGTGGTTACTTACTTGTAGCCTTTTATGAATGCATTGGAAAGAGTCTTCTTTTCTTCCACTTATCTCATATAATCTGTGATGTATTACTGGATGTTATTACCTTCAATACTCTCATGCTCCTAACTCATATTATTTCTATTCTACTGCATGTAATTAACTAGACATCATTCTTCTATATTTACTTACATCTTAAAATTACGCTTTGTCTTACATTTTTTCACAATTTTTCTGGCTAACGTAGTCTTTTAATTACTATTTCTTCATAATAATAATGTTTCAGCTAAGCTTGAAATAAATCTATGGCTTTGAAGAGCTACACTTGTACAATTTGAATTAGGTTTCAGATCTGAACTTTATAGGTGAACTACACTGGATTACTGAGTCCTGAAAATTTGCATCTGTGTTTCAACTTACAGTTAACCTTATTTTCTGAATAATGAATAATATTAGGCACTTACTGTTTCTTTACAGAATTATCTGGAACTGAAGCTAAGGAGGATGTATTTGTTTGAAGCTGGATATAGATCTTGAAAGTGTGAGCTGTGTTCTGCTTCCTAATCTTGTGCTACTAAGATTCTGCCCCATGGAATAATGTTGAATGTAATACAGAGTACACTGGATGGTTTTAGTAACACACTGTTCCCAGAAGGTCCTGTAATTCTGCCCTCAGGTGCCCAAATACATGTACTTTTGACCACAAAGACCTGTATTTTTGGGCTTTGTGGAACCTAATTTGTACCTAACATGAGAAGTACTTTACTTGCAAGACGTTGTTCCAGCCTGTAACACTCACTTTGCTTTTAGCTTTTGTCTAGATCTTCAATCTCTGCAAAAAAATTGTTTTCACTCCTCAGTATTTTGATATAGGAAAGATTGGAACGACATTAGGAAAGTCTGCCATAAAAATCACTGCTTTTTCTTTTTGTAGCATCATATCTGTTTGTTTCCTCCCATTGCTACTAATGCTCACCACTAGACAGCCAGGGAGATTTGTTCAAGTAAGCATGTAATCACGTCCTCTAAGAAGTGGTGAACCAGATTACCACAAGGCGTGCAAATGTTTGACAGATTATTACTAGCTCTGTGCTTGCTCACAGGAGTCAGGCCAAGCTCTTCTCTTCCCTGTGCTGTGTGCTTTAAATTCTGGCTGAATTTGGGTCTGATTCTACAGGCTCCCCACAATGGCAATGCAGTGATATGTGGTGGTCTCTCCACCTGAATTCAAGCATCGAATGTTCTGAATGTTTGCCTTGAATGGCAGCAGCTGGGATTTTGTTTTGTGTTCATCCTTCTACCAGTGCTATCCTTCAGGGTGTCATTATCAAAGTGGAGCATACTTCTCAACCTCAAACAGTCTGAGTCTTGTGGAAAAAAAAATATCAAGCAGCTAGATATGTGAAATTCTCATTGAATTAATGGGCCTCTTTGATTTTTTGCCCAAGAGAATACAAAAATCAAAAAATTTTTAAGCCAAAAAAATCTGGCGTCTCCTGGGTAAAATGTGAGAGTTGAGAAGTATGACACAAGCATTAGTAGCCTTTGTGCCTCTTGATAGCTCTGCTGTATCTCCCAAGACTCTAAAAGTTGATTTGTCAGCTTAACATTAGCTTCAGCCTTAGCTGCAGCAGTAGCTGTTGTTTCACCTTTATCAGCAGAAATGGTACAGCTACTGGAGGGACTGATGTGGTAAATCTTTTTGTGACACCATTTTGTTTTTGCCACTATCTCTAATTGGTTTGCTCGTGCACTCTGCATCCCTAGCTAGATAGGCTGAAAGCTTCATCACACTTTAATTAGAAAAGAGCTATTTTAAAGTTACAGAGTTGACTAATTTTATTCATCAAGTCTCTGAGGGTCACATTTTCAAACTGGACCACTAAAAATGCCATTGGTGATATTTTGCAGAGGCTGTATCCACAATACTGCATTATAAGCATCATAATTTGACACATTCACAAAAATTAATGTAGGTCTGCAGGTACAAGCAAAACACTGTGGGTTTTGTGTATAAAAAAAAATTAACTGACAGCTTCCATCTATTTGACCAAGTCTGGATGCCCAATATTGAGTGGTTGGATACAAAGTCACTTTGGCCTGACAGCCTCTTTCTTCTTTTTTCTTCTATTTGCTAGAAATTAATATATTGGTTTGCAAAATAAGGCAAAATAACACACTAGAAGTATGTGTGGCCACATGAGATTTCTAGGACATTCTAAGGCTGTATCAAATGACAAACAGCAAAGCCGATGGCACTGAACTTTCTGAATGTCCACATCCTCATCTCTGAGCCAGGGTGTGAGAGGGAGGGAGAGACAAAGATCAGGACGATCACCTGAGGTGAACCTCACACTCTGTGCAGGGAAATCTTGCAATGTCCTTGCGGTGACTTGTGGGACTACAGAACAGTCACTGTTATCTCTCACCTGCAAATCCCTCCCTGGCTTCATTGTGGTCAGAAACATTTCTTACTACAGCAGAATCCAGTTGTTCATTTCTGTGAAGATATTATACCTTCCGACAGTCTCCAGGACAGCCTTTATGTGAGAAGGGATTTTCAGGTTGGTCAGGCATATTGGGATTTTTATTGTTCTGGGTCCTGATGTAGGGGTATCTGATGCAGCCTGTTCATTCTGCAGCCTGTTCATTCTGTGTTTAGCTTATTTTTTTCTGCCAAATAAAATCCATTTCTGTTATACAATCTAGTACCATTGCAGTTCAGAAGGGATCTCTGGCTTGGTATTCCAGATCGGTAGTAGGTCACAAACAGCCACATTACAAATGAAAAACACACCTTGCTTATGCAGGTATGCTGAATGTTTTCTTCCCAGTGCATTTTTCTTCTACCAGGTACTATAATAAAGCTAA
This sequence comes from Callaeas wilsoni, assembly GCA_013398955.1. Classification (NCBI taxonomy): domain Eukaryota; kingdom Metazoa; phylum Chordata; class Aves; order Passeriformes; family Callaeidae; genus Callaeas; species Callaeas wilsoni. The sequence goes on from VWPU01010819.1 coordinate 136,803, forward strand.
ACTAGGCAGCCTATAATCCAGTTTTGAAGATAAAGCCAGTCAGCCCAGGGCTGGTGTAAGGTGGAGGTAGGAGGAAGCCACTGCTGATATGCTGGAAACAGTGAGAGTTCTGTGATCTACCTGCAACAAGAGGAGGCAGCTTTTTATTAGTCCTTTTGTGTTTGTGTAGAACAGCTACATTAAATTGCCCTTTGATTTTTAAAGCCTTCAATTTGTTTGTTTCTCTGGTGCAAAGAAATTTCTTAAGCAACAGTTAACATAATCTCTTTTCCTTATTATGGTTTTAGATATTATCTCGGTATCTTTCTCCATGTACAAGGATAGAAAGAGTGGAGCAAGAAATCTATCCTCACTTGATAATCATCAGAGAAGGATTCACCTTGATTAAATGCAGTTATGCTACGTCGTATTTCCCATCTCTCATTGTAAGGCTTAGTGTGAACAGAACGTGAGGCTTCATGATGTATTCAAGCAATTCGGATGGCACTTAATGCTTTTTGTTTCTTTGTTTGTTTCATTGTTGTGAGGGTGTGCCTGCTTTTTCTCTAAAACCCCTAATTTCTGCCTGTATTTTTTCCACCCATTATTTCCTTGTCCCTAATTTTCCCAAATATGCAGGCCAGGAGAAACTTTTCTTCAAAGTACAGTTGAAGGTGCATTTTTGCTATGTCCTGTTATGCTAAAATGTTTGTTATGTGCACAGAAAAAGATCTGGAGTTTAGGGTAAGGTAGGGTTGTAGTACCCTTGGCATTCTGCTTTTCCAACAGTGATCCTGACGCTACGTGCTGGAACATGAGGAAGCAGTGAAATTTTGTGACAAAATTTCATCTTTTAATCTCATTTCAAATGTGTAATGCAGGTGGATATGTGCTGCTGCTTGTGGTTTCCTTTCTTTCATAGTGTTCTATTTATTTATGGTGGGCAGCAAAATGAAAATTGGATGGTCCTTCCAGGGTCGTTGAGAACACTGCCATGCTGACATGGCTTTGCACCTTCTCCTCATCCAGCCACCTGCATCTAAGTTTGTTTGTGTGGCTGGAGGAACTGCCTGAAAACAGAAAAATCTACTATGCTGAAGTTCTGATGTTTCTTAGTTTGTTATACCACACTGATTTTTCAGTTTAATATAAATAATATATAAAAAATCGAAAAATGTTAAAATATCTCATTTTATTGTGTTGGGCCAAACAGATGTTTTCTATGGTTAGTTTAACAGTGAACGGAGTTTTTCTTCATAATATACTGTAGTGACTCATGGGAAGTATAATTCAGATGTTTTCAATTAATCAGTTTCAGTTTCATTTTAAAACAAAAGCAAACCCCGAACCTCCTCCCATTATTTCAAAGGGAGTTCCTACCTTATAGATATATTCAGATTTCATAAGAAAATCATAATGTTTTGATTCTTATGACAAAAGCACTATTTTTCCTGGAAACAGCATTTTGTAAAAAATTCTCACCCAGCTGTGGAGAGATACTTTCATGATTACAGCCTTGCAGAGAGAGTGAAACGTGACTGGCAGTTGTTTTTCCTAGAATCTTTTCTGGCATCCTCTACATCTATATCCTGCTGTGTATTTAAGTTCTCATTTTCTTCTGAGTTTAGGGCTCTTCCTTTGTGTCCTTGTTCCTTCGGGAAGTTTTATGCAGTGAGAAGGTTGGGCTGCCAGGAAAGTCAGGCTGGAGAGCACTAATATGTCATGCAGGCAGCTCCGTTAATAAGCATGTGGTTATTTCATATCTGAAGGGTGAGGAAAATGGTTCAGTCTGGGACCTGTTTGGAAGAGGCAAACAAGTCTGTGACAGGACAATTCTGTTTGCCAAAAAGCCAGCTGTAGTGAAGGCTTGGATGATGCTCAAAGGAAAATCAAAACCAAGACAGGATTATACAGACCTTCCCAGCCTCTGAAATGGGTTTGATCTACACATCACAAAATGCAGGTTTCTCTGTTTCTTCTGCGAAGAGTTCTTCATGACAACTTCCTTAGTGACTCTGGAATCTAAGCAGTGTTGGGCCATGACAATGTACTACTTAAAACTCAATTATTTGGAAAAAAATCTGAATTGATCAATAAACAGAAGCCATCAGATGAACCTGTTGTTTATTCTATGTATGTAGGATTTTTATTTCACTCACTGAGATCTACTTATAGCAGGTAATTAAAATGTCTTTAAATGGTTAGAAGAAAGTTGTGTTCAATTTGCTGGGGTTGAGGGCTGATAGATTGGCTTGAAGCTCAAATTATTTACATTTTTATGGACAGTAAAGACAGATTACAAATTAGCTTACTTCATTTTACCAGCCTCTTAGGACCAAGAGTTTGATGTAGAGGAACAGGCACCCAAATTTTCATTTATAGCTAATGACAAAGTATGTCTTTCAGTAATCAATCCTGTCCATTTTGTGCTGCATGTCTTGGGTTCTACCTCCAGCATGTTCCAATGTTCTCAAAATAAATGCCCAAGTAATCAAAGGTAGTAAAGCAGTTTAGAAACCTAAACACCTTAGAAAATCTACACCCTGGAGTCTTAGATGAGAATGCTCTATAAATGTAGCTGCCAAATATTATCCTAAAAGAAGTTTTCATTCTGAGATGCATGTTCTTCCAGGAATACGTGTCACCACAGCCAGTGCAGCAACAGCACCTGGCCCGAGGCTGCTCTCTGCTCCCCTTTCCAGCACAGCAATGGTTCAGGGCCCCTGAGCTTCCATCAGCTGAGCCATGACAGGTGCATGGCAACACACAGGGCACTGCTGAGGTGCTCTTCTCAAGATACGTTTACAGGTTTCCAATATTTCTGACAGAAGAATAAAAATTAATTTTGGATATTTTATTATGCTTTGTGGTTTTTTGGTCATGTACATTTGATACGATATGAAACTTGCATGTGTGTATGTGTGTATATGTGTGCATACGTGCATAGGTGCATATTTACCTTGTATTAAATACCTGAGACATGCCTGACATGGAAATTGTGGCAATGCATATTAAACAAACAGTGAAATTTCTGAAGATTAAATTTAATAGATTATAAAAAAAGTCTTTGAAAAATAGCTATGTCCCTGTCTTGCATTTTTTTCAAACACCTTTGCTGCTCTGGGTTATACTCATGGAGCAGGATTTGAAGCCTCCACCCTTGTGTTTCTAAATGATATTTTCTGTTTTCCCTTTCGACTCCAGTCTTCGTTACACACCCTAGAGAAATAATATATACGAAGTAAATTAAGAATAAGAAAAAAAAAGCCATCTTAAAAAAATTCCTTGCTAATTAGATTTAGTCTTTTGTATCAGAGTCAGACCAAGAGCCTTTTGAATATCAACAACACATCTTGAACTGGTTCTAAATTCCACTGAAACGATCATCTGGATCTGTAGGAACACTTTGACTGAATCTGGCCAAGTGTTGTTGCTGTGGTTTCCTATATTGGAACATTCCCTTCTTGCTCTCCTCTCTGCCATGCAGGGTAGCACCTTCTATTCCAATGGCAGCGACATGATCAGAAAGCAATCCATATTGTGGGTGACATGTGAAACACAGCTCTACATAATGTATTTGGATAACCATTGATTTCTGAGTTTTGCAGATAATTCTTCACTAAAATTCTGTAACTGGAAAAAAATTTCTTCTTCCGCATGACAGAAAAAAGACAAGTCTTTTTTAGTAGAAAAATAATTTTTATTCGGATCTGATTTTTGTATTTTGTAAATACAACTGCATCTGCTTAAGAAAGAAATATTAGCAATTTTTATCCATAATCAAAATGCTAAAAAAATATTTTTTCTCATCCTGTCTTTTAGCTTTCTTTGAAGTCACAATATTAAACCTCCTTAAAAATATTTATGTGTATTTAGTTAACAAAAGCTCCTGTAAGTTGAATCCATGCTGGCAAAAGGTTCAGGTAAGCTCTCTATATAAGCTTACAGACAATTGTGTAAATCTTCAGCCATTAAAGAGAAAGGAGAAAAAAGCCATCCTCATTACACTGCTGTCATTTACTCTTCATCTCCTGTCCTCTTTAGCAGCATTAAGATGGGATGTAAATTTGCCAGTTAATGCTGTTAGAAAATGGATGGTTCAAGAAGGGCAGGAATTAGAGATCAGTATTAGGTGCAGATAAGCTCCTTTTCCTCCGCAGTGGCGGCTGTTTAACATTCATGGGAAAATCATCATCAAACAGCGTTATCACAGCTCTGTTGATGGCTGAGGAACTTCATCACTATGATAATTTTTTTTTTTTATAGCTGTGAGCCAAAAAGCTCCCTTTTATTTCTGCTGTCTATAACTGCGATAGAAGCTTGTTTGTATGGGTAGGGTATTGCAAACTCTTAGCTCTTCAGCCAGGTTTGATTTCTTTCCACCATCACTCCCCCACTCAACCCCTTGTGTACGTTGCACTAAACAGTAATGCTGATTTTAAAAAAAAAAAAGAAAGAAAAGAAAGAAATAAAGAGTGCTCAAACAATCCTTCAAAGAATAACTCATATTTTTATGATCAGTAATTCAAAGTTGGACAAGTGATGCCATTCTGTAATGAAACTGTCATCCATTTTGAGGTGAGTTAAGGGTAGAGACTACAAAGCAAACATCCAGGGATGAAGTGGATATCTGATGCCATGTGAACTTGACCACGAGGTGCTTCAAGGATCACAACATGGCTGAGAGCTACTTTGTTTTGCTTTTTTCATCATCAGGTGAAAAGGTTCGTAGCCTGTTACATCTTTTTATCCCCTCCAACCCCAGAAAGGGACTGCACTTATCTGCATTTTCTTGAATATCTTTTAACTTAAAGTTATGATAGTTCATCTGTAGGTATTTTGTCACGACATGCAATGTGCAATTTTAAACTCATCAAATTTGTAAGGACTCACCTCTAAAAGGTATTTCTACCCCATGCTCAGCCATCTTCGAATGTATCTGAGATGCAGATCATGGTTCTTTGCCTCATACTCGTGAGGAGGGAAGATACACAGTTCCAGACTGCATGCATTCTTCCAGGGGAGATAACGTGCTATTCAAGGAAATTTTTTAATTTATCAAGGTTCTCAGCTAATGCTTCTTTGCAGCTTTGACCTCATATTTTGTAGTTTATCTGCTCTAAATGACATTTCTCATTTTGAATATAGCTGGAAAACATTGTGCTAAACAGCAATTTTGTAGCCTCCACAGCACCACCTGATAATTTTGATATTTCCACTTTGAATTCAGTATTGATTTGATTACTTAGGTAATTTACTTTTGACACAAGCTCATTCCTTGTCTTTTCCAGAGCAGGGAATTCCAATCATGACATGTTGTGCTGAATTATGTTTGGAGTTTAGAGATAAGGACTTTTGTCTACTCGAGACTCCACTTAGGCCACCAAACTCATTTCCCATAGGAAGAGGGCTTGAATCCAGTCAGGAACCTAAAGGTGAAAGGCCAGTGCTTTATAATTTAAATATTACCATATAAACATAAGTTTAAGGCAGATATTGTGTGGTTGGGGGAATAGTAGAGTTATTTTGAGTGAAATTTGAAGGGACTGTTGCCTAAAGAAGGGGCCCAGGAGACTCCCAAGGCCGCTGAGTTCCAAAGGTCCCAGTTGCCTCCAGGGTGACCCCTGCCTCTGGAACAGGCTGCCAGGATCCTCCTGAGCTTGACTGGCATCATTGGGAATGGTGCCAGGAGAGCCTTCCTGGGCTGCTGCCCTGCTCTCCACAGTGTCACCAGGCTGCTGCCAGAGCAGGGGTTTAAGGACACCAGAGTGAACCTTCCTTTGCTGAGCTTCCGGTCAAGGGAGCTCTCGGCCATGGCCAGAATGGGGTCGTGCTCCCAACTGTTATAATAGTCTTGCATGAAATTGTCATCGGTGTTTCGATCATTCTTCATGGCAAAACAAGAATGCACTCAAATAAAAAGGCATTCTAGTCCAGATTGCTGCTGGGTGAGAAGCTGCCAGCTCCTGTGGGAACCCAGCTAAGGCAGCTGTACTGCTGTGCAACAACCTCATAGACTGAAGATGGGCTAATTTCTGTTCAGACAGAGAGTTTGCTTCTTCTTCTGAGTTTCTGAAAGAAAGAGTCACAGTATAACCAAGGTTTTTTCAGGAACCATAAGGCTTTTGAAAAAGTGGAGGACTTGTGATGTTTGGACTTGAGGGGGTTGGTTTGTTTCAGTAGGGTAGTAATAATCATTATGGAAAAATTGTAAGCACCAAGCAAGGTCTGTTTCAGAGCTGTTCTGCCACCAGCACATGCTTCTCCTTGTTAATCCTTGCTTTTCTAAGCAGGTAAGCCCCTCCAGTTTCATCAGCAAGTACTGTAGAAGAAATGATTTTTTAATTTTTGTACTACTGAACTAGATGAGATTTTGTCTTGCAGTAGCTGTACAATTTCCTCTCTGTGTTCAAAGGGCGGAAGCTTGTGTTACCATAACATTGACCTTAAGATACTGTAGTACTATTACAAAGACATGTGAATGTTTTCTTGCCTTTTCCAAACTGCATGAAGCCTCTAAAATGTGCAAACATTTTGGGGTGTTTCAGTATTGCTCCAGGTTGGCTTCATGACCCATTTAAATATCCTGGGTTATATTCACTTTTTCCTAAGACATCATAGTTTCTTGTACGGTTCATTTTAAAATAACTTGACAAAAAAAAAAAAAAAAGGAATGCCTTGGGTTCACAAGAACAAAAGACAATGATTGTAATTTGCCTCTGCCCTTTAGCAAAGCAATCAGCAATTTTCTAGTATTTTACAGTCATCCATCTAGCTATCTGTTCATCTTGTAATACTCTTACTTTTTCTTGGAAATATTCAAATTTATTAACCTTTTAGTAACTGGCAACCACGAAAATGCTGTATTGTATTAACAAAGAGGAAACTTGTCTGTGCAAATCTTTGTGTGCTAATTTATTGGTTTACTCACCTTTTTTTGCAGACAAAAGTTGTCCAAATGTTGCCATTGGCGGCTGCTACGTGTACTGCCTTGGCTTCCACCTGGGCAGGGTGGTAGGAAGGCACATTATTCTCATTAAGAAGGATCTTTTACAGCAGTGCAACGAGGCACAAGGCAGTTAGTGTTGGCTCACTGGAGCCCACTGGAATGTGGAAAACATGGGAGGATCTTTGGTTGAGGCATGGCTGAGTGCTACTCATGTACTGATTTTGTCTTGATTATTTAAGGATTCTTTCTCAAGCAATAATAGAGGGCATATTTATCTGTGTTGATATAAATGGACTCTGTATATCATTGGTAAGAAAGGAGGCTTTTTAAAATTACCATCCATCATGCAATGTTTTCTGAAGTAGCACGCAAAGATAACTGATCAGACTCTGCGTGACCCAACTCAGACACTGACAGCAAAGCACCTACATCAACACAGAGCTCAGCTGGCTGAGTAGCCCTGGGCAAGCTCAGGAGTGCAAGGTTGTGCAGATATAACCAACAGCCTCACCCTTGATGGCTGGGGAAATCTAGCACTTCTGACCTGGAAAGAGAGGTGCTTTGAGCCGCAGCTGTTTGTTCCTGTGTACTGCAAACGCACTGACTGCTCTTGGCTGAGTCCTGAAAATTGCAGTGCAGATTCAAAAATGGGCCAGACTGCATCAGAAACATTGATCTGAATAGGCTGAGCTCCTAGTTGTAGGAATTATAAAACTAGGCACAGATCAGATGGTTGTAGAGGACAGAGCCATAAGAACTTGGGGTTGGATAGTTGCTGAGAGTACGAGCCACTCTCGGATGGCAACAGCAGGACTGTTTTGAGTAAGAGCATTCGAAGTACTCACCACAAATGGCAACAACTCATCTGCATTCCAGGAAGGTGAACCTAATCAAATTATGTTCAGGTTTGATCTTTAATCTTTTATTGATTTTTTTTCTTATTCTCTGCCCAGGGAATCTGCTCAGACAGTTTTCTGGGCAGGAATTTCTAGGGCTTAGGCTCACCTGAGGTGACATTTCCCGGTGATGGTACTTAGGGATTCTGCAGTATCCAGCAGTGGGAGTCTCTTCTTGCTCCAGTCCTTTTCTAGGCACAGACTCACCTTCTTCCAAGCATGATTCTTTATCAGAGGAGTTTACATTTACTAATCTCTGTGGCTAGAATTCGTGCTGCAACCTGTGGACTCGTGTGTGTTTGTTCATGCTTCACTTACGCACTAGAGCTGGAAAGATGCAAACAAGTAATTGCACAGCACTGCTGAGCTTTGTGCTCTAACACCTCTGGCTACCTCAGCCACTGTATTCTGCAGGGGCAGGGACCACGTGTCATCTCCTCTCAGTGACTTCTGTGTATACTGGGACAACCAGAAACTAAGCAACTTTTGGACATTTATCTGTAACCTTTAATAATTTGCTATGCATATCCACTCATTCCTTTGTTATATTATCAATATTCTGCAGTGCTACTGGTTTTAATAAGAAGCCTTTTCACTGGTTTTCTTTGTTCTAGTCATCTAATCTCCTAATGGAAGTTTCTAATTAAATTCCTACAGCCATTTTCAAACTGTGTTTTGAATAACAAAGTCTTGCAAATGCTCAAAGTGTATCTCTTCCCCTGCTTGGATGCTCTACCTTCCAAATAGCTGTGGAGAAATTATGCAGGTCACTGTGGAGAAGTGTTGCTGAGAACCTCTCTCAACTGAATGAGGGGGATGTAAATTATATGTTTCCTATAGAGGAAATAATGCAGCAGGTCTAAGAAAAGTCTTCAGGAGTCTCACTCACAGTTTTAATGAATTTTGAACTGATGAGGAAGAAACACCAGGTATTCATGGAGCAAACAGCACTTTCCTGGTGGACCTGGTGCTTCACAGAAGCTGAGAAAGCAGGATCGCCAGTGAACTTCATTACTTCTCTATACAAAACCCTCTCATTTGGGTTTGAACTTTATGCACTGGGTGCAGCTAAGGGTTGAATTACTGTCATTCATATCTCATCAGCATTCTTCAGCTACTCCTGCAGCAGAAAGGAGAAAAGCGGAAAGAAAAAGAAATGTCAGAATCAGCTCATAAATATGGTGATTATGATAAATATGAAAGACTATGTTTGTCTAATTGATCCTTCTTTTATTAATCCCAGGAAATATTGCTACTGGCATGTGCTGCCATTTCCAGCTGGGTCAGCAGAAGTGCTCAGAGAAATGTTGCTGGCAAAAGGTATTTCTTGGTGCACACATCTGCACGTGGTTCTGCACACAGAGATTGCTGCATGCAGACCTGGTCATCCTCTGGTGTGCAGCTCAAAGTTCCTTGACTGCACACTCGATGAGAAAGCCTCAGCCAGAGCTGCTGCGTTCTCCCCTCTCTCTAAAGCACTGTTACATTCCTGCTTCTCCTGCACACCTGCAGAGGATATTGTTTTGGCCAGAATAAGATGAGCCCAGGTGGTAACATAACGCACATTGCATCTAGATTTAACACCTGTTGCACATAGGGCTTATGAGTTTTAATCAGTTTTATGCAAGTTTTTGGCACTCTAGTTTTCTACTTTTTTATTTTAATACTGTTTAATAAGTGGACAAAGAGCAGCAATAGATTTATTTAGAAGTGGTTCAGATTTGTCATCGAGGGGCTGCTCACAGAGGATCTGTGTTTCAGAAGTGTTTATTTCCTTTTGCAAAAGCATATATGCATAAATAAAAAGGTCTGTAAATTTTACAGATGTATAAATTCAGCTTTTCTATGTTATAATAATACCCAAGTTGTCTGTGACCAGTCTTACCTGACATTCATAAAGCCAACATGGATTCCATGCACACTTTAGGGACTAGATAGGTTTAATTCAAAACTCTTCTGCCTTTCCCCCGTCTATGGGATATCTCATTTACAGGCTGGTTTCAGATTTTCTACTCCTGGTGCTTTACTGCAAGCATAGAACAATTTTTAGGTTGAAATTAGTTCTCACATAAAATGAGGAAAAGCTTTTGAAATTACCTATATGAACAGTGCTCAGTACTCAGAAATGTCAGCATTTCTGCTTCCTCAACATTCACCACAGAGACTTCTGTCCAGCACAGCACCCTAGCACCTGGGCTTTTAAATTTTTTATTTAATAATATAGTTGACTCTTCAACAGGGAGTTTTGTGATCTACTAGAAAAATAACTTATAGGAAAACTATTCAGAAAAGTTTATTAATCTGATGGTCTTTTAAATTCCATTTAGTTCCATTGACAGTACTCTTTACCATCATCTGAAAAAAAACCCTCTGTTTATTCTAAGCATTTATTCTGAGGTTGGAAATTTTATTCCCGTTCTAGGTGAAAACGTTGAAATTGTGACGTTCTTTTAAAAGTGAAAACAGACAAAAAAGCTGTCAGTTTTCCAGCATGTTTGTGAATAAATTCCCTTACCTTTTTCCCCAAATAAAAGACTGGTTATCTCCGTGGAGGAGACTCTCCACTACAGAAACCCGAATGCCTTATCAGAGATGTAGATTTCAGGACAGACAGTACATTGCCTGTAAACTTGCAGCTCAGATGACAGATGGAAACCTGATAAAGTGAGTGTGCTGATCACTGCACAGAGATTAGACTCTCTAATTTGCATCTTGTCTTCCAATAACATTTGCTCTGTTTTTGACTTCAAATTTACCTGAGTTTTAAACACAGGCATTTGAGGCCTGAGCTTATTTAAACTTTATTTCCTCAAGTGGAATATTTCTGTTTAGCTGGATTTTAGTTCTGCATCTCACAAAATACAAACACTTCAGGGAATGTGTGTCAGCATTTCTGCTCCCTCAAAATTCACCACACGGGCTTTGTCTGGCACCCTGGCAGCCATGCTTCTAAGTTTTTGTGCTTTACAAAGTGCCTCAAGTATCTCTTTGAGAATTCCACTCTAAAGCATATGTCTGAGAAATATCTCCTCAAAGTGCTGGGACATTTTCTAGCTGGATAAGCCTGTTCCCCTTGAGAGACAGACAGGAGGGAGCTTAGGGTCCTTCTTGAGGGCCACACCCCCCGGGCACTGTGGAAGTAGGTTGACATTAGCTAGCCTGCACAAATATTTGCTTTCATCTTTGCCATTTTCAGATTCTGTCTCTCTTGTTTACCCTTCTCTGTCGCTGCCTATCATGTTTCTTTCCTGGCTGTTGCCATTAGCATGTAATCTTTCTCTTCTGTACCCTAAACTGAAGCGCATTCGTCGGTCATTATCTGAAAGACTCTTTATTTTTAGGCATAAATTACAGTGCTAGTGCCTAATGCACATAACTCTAGAGTCAGAACTGCTCCTACGAGGTGCCCAAAGGCTTTTCCTGCTGGGCGTTGCAAGGCCAGTGTGCAGCTGACCTCAGGTTAGAAACTTCATTTCATCAGCTCTGTATGTAAAGATTTGTAGGAGCAGAAGAGAGGAGGCTGAAGGAGGGACAGCAATTAAAAGCTGGATCTCCTTACTTTCCCATCGTTGTCACTGGAGTATTGTGACATTCCATACGGTAGGAGATGTTCATGTCATTTAGCCTGTATGAATGGCATTGGGTGTTTATGGCATCATACAAGCCAGCAGAATATGGCTTGAAATGCTTAAAAATTGCTCTGTGATGGTAGAAGTAGGAGGTGCTGTTTAAACAGGCTTCCGTCAATTTGAGTAAGATCACGTCAAGCAGTTTGAATATATTCCCACTCATGTTGAACAGTAAAAGGTTTAATTGCAAGCAGTTCTTCTTTCTTGTGAGTTGGAGACATTCACCACCAGTGGGACAGAGACCTTGTCCCTCTAAGGAGGACACCAGACAAAACTGTTTTTAACTAACTGATCACAGAATCACCAGGATCATCAGGGCTGGAAGAGACTTTCAAGATCATCTAGCCCAGCTGCAAACCCAGAACCATGACAATCATCCCTAACCCATACGCCCCAGAATCCTAAACTCTTGCTTTGGATCTTGGCATCCATTTCTAACCATGCCTTTCAGAGAATGTGCAAAAACTCTCATGAAAATAGCTCAAGGAGGAAACAGTTTCACCACCCTTATCTTGGGGTTCTGGATAGTCCAGTGTCTGCTGAGCCATTGAGTACTTTCCCATGCACTGTGGGGAAAAAACTTCTGGTGCTCATGCAAGCTCTCTAGCACTACACACAGCTCGAACCTTAAGTCTTTTTTTTTGATAAGTAGCAATTAATGAGAATCGTGATCTAAAAATTAAAATGGTAATGAGCTTTTAGCATAATGAAAAGAGCTTGTACAGGCAAGAAAAAGCGTTTGTGGGTCTCTAAGTCACATTACTCCCCAAATACAAAAGCAGATGTTAGCCTTGGCTGGAATGAGGCATATTGGCTTGTTTTGCACAAAACCCCCTCATGTCACACAGAAGGATGATGCTCTCATGTCTCCAGCCTCATATTCTAGTGTTCTTCTTATCCATAACTTTGTTAATTTTGGGCTGAGAAATCATTATACTCATTTTGGATTAATTATATTTTCCTTTGTTTGCACGTCCTTATTATCTGTTCATCGAATTAGGGAAAGGTTTTGGTTGGAAGAGACCTTAAAGATCATCCAGTTCCAACCTCCCTGTCACAAGCAGGGACATTTTCCATTGGAAGGCAGAAGGTACATTTTAAAATCTATCAGTACAGAGTGATGTACAGTCAATGATTTAGGATTCAAATAAACAGCTAAGGCAGTTTAAATCTGTAGAAAATAATGTCGCTGTTATATGCCACAAATGATACCTGGAGTAATTCAGGTGAGATTCAACAAAATTGCTCCAAATTAAAAATAAGTACAAGTATATTGTCTTGATCTGTCTGTCTCTCAGTGAATGCTGACAAGAGAAATACCATTTTGAGGAGAAAATGATTTTTGATGAGCAACTTGGTTGCTTGATTTGATGAATATGTGACATTTTGCAAGTCTTACAAGTATCCAAGTAAAATAATGAAGCTTCTCTCTGTGGGAAAGACACCTAAGAACATAGAAGAGTTTGGAAGGCTTTCGAGCTTGACCTGATAAACAACTCATGAATATTGTAGCTAGAGTTTGTTCCTCACTGTTAGCTGAATTGATGAGTTGAATAGATGTCCAGGTTTTTTTCTTCTGAATTGAGAGTATATTTCATTTGTGGGGGGAAAAAAGGAAAAAAAGCATCATTCAGAAGAAGAGACTTTGTTTTTGAAATAATTTTCTTTCTTTTAACATTTACAGAACATTCATCTATTTGAAGTCTGGCTCCCAAATATAACAGGTTTTATCTCAGAGGCATGAAAAAATGTGGTAAATTAAAAAAAAAAAAAAAAAAAAAAACACATAAAGACTGAACAAGCACAACAAAATATATTTTAAACTGTTTCCAAGTGTTTTGAGTTGTTTAGGCATAGGCGGTACCTACATTTAGAGTCTAATGGAGTGTCAGGGATATTTACTGGATATCTTTTCTTTTTCTCTGATTTTGTTTTATGAGCATAATTTGAACCTACCTCATTAAACAAACATATATTCTCACAAACATTCCTTTTGCATTTCATGGCTGTAGCTTATCATTCTTCATATTTTTTGGCTCGCTACTCTATTGACTTCTTAAAAAGTTGGAAAAGTTTGAAAAATAAAAAGTCTTGCTCTCACCAAACAACTTTGAGAAACTCAGTGTGAGTTTTCAAAAGTGTTGGTATAAAGAAAACACCGAATTTGCATGATATGTCTAAGGGATTTGTGAGATTAATTTCCTTATTCAGCTTCGAAAATCCTGCCTGGAAGACTCAATCTCTCAATTCAGGATGAAGAAGAGGAAGGTCACAGAGTGCCACGTCCAGGACACAGGCGGTACCTGTGGCATCAGAGCAGTCACTCCTGGCCATGGCTGTTGGAGCAGATCTTGCTGAATCACCCTGTTCCTGAACCCACTTAGCAGGGAGCAGGGACATTTAACAGGACAGCAGGGAATTTTGCTCCTACACCCTTGACTGAGACTGATCACCTAATGAATATGGGGCTTTATCCTCCCTGTCTGATGCAACTGTGGATGTGCTTATGAATATCTAATTTTTTAACGTATTGGACATGGCTCTCCTGCCAACACATACATGCAAGCTATGTCTGTAACGTCTGTATTTTGTGGTCTAGCTAATGAGTAAAATAAAGTGACCCTTAGAGGGAAGTCCGTACTGCAAACCTACCTACCTGCCTGTGTGAGGCTACTTGTGCAAATGAGGTTTTCAGGAAGGGCAGGGGGGGTAAACACTAACTCTTCCAAACGGGTTTACAAAAGAGATACAGTGCACCATATTATCTAACTGTGCTCTGGCTTTTCACTTGGGGAGACAGACATTAAGGTGCATTAGTCCTATCATTTGTATGTCTGTAAATATCAATAAAGTATGTTATTTGGCATTCACATTGACACAATGAAGGACGAGGACTATCCTTTTCAGGAAATTTCACAGAGCCATTCACAAACAAAAGCTCGGTAATTTAATCTTTCAAAAGCTCAATAATGCTAAGTTCAAAATTGCAGGTTTTAAACTAATGTACCTGATAAGTAATGATGACAGAATTTAAAAGGTCCATTATTTGGTAATCTAATATTCCCAATCCCAGTTATCTGTCAAAGAGAATACTCTCCCTTAAACAGCGCTAATGCGTTCACATCTGCATTAATCTCTTAGGGAGAAAAGAAGCATTCTTTAGGGGCTTTATCTGTTCCCAAATGTCTGACTCCACGAGGAGCCATTTCGCACTGCTGCTGGGGCTATGTAAATGACTCCAATGTCTTTGTGCGATAGGTGCCATTTCTTACGGATACACACGACCCGGAGTCACCGAGAGGCGCTGCCTGGCCGGCCAGCCCTCGGTGTTCCTTTACATGCTGTGCCTGATGCCTTTGAATCCTCTGCTGCTTCTCCTCTCCAAAACAAACATCGTGCTTGCGCCTTTGCTCCCGACCCGCTTTTCTTGCGCCATGTGTTGCTTTTCTGTGCAGCACAACTCTGTTTTTCTGTTGTCATCTCCCATCCATACTCCAAAAAGTCGTGGGACCGTGGTATGAGTTTGGCAGGATTCACAAGGGGCCAGCTTAAAAGTGCTGTTCCTCTCCTTTCTAGGGAATGACATTTTATCATATACACAAGAGATAGGATCGGGTGTACCACAATCAACTCCGAATTCATGCAGGGGTGCAGAGGCTGCCATAGGAAAATGGAGTCACTGTGTGTTTTCCTTGGATTTGCAGCCAAGACTCCTTCCTCTCAGTTTGCCTGCTCTGGAAATTTCTCAGCTTGCAGCTCAGCTCTTGAAATCTCATCACTAGAGAAGGTTTGGGTCTGGAGTAAACCTGAGTCTACCCTGCTCCATTCTAAATTCACAAAAGCATAGAATGGTCTGGGTTGGAAGGGACCTTAAACATCATCTGGTTGCAACCCCTCTGCCCATCGGCAGGGATGCCACCTATTAGAACAGGTTGCTCAGGGCCCCGTCCAAAGCGGCCTTAAACACTTCCAGGGATGTGTTCCAGGCATCCACAGCATCTCTGGGCAACCTGTGTCAGTGCCTCACCACCCTCCGAGTGATGCCTTAGGATTTTAGCTTTTATATTTTCATCTATTTGTAATCCTGCAATTCTTTAGTGTGTAACTCTGAGCTCCATACAGAGTGTTAGCAACTGCTTTTCCCATTTTGGTCAGACACAACAATTCCTCTCCAGGCCTGAGAATCAAGGGCACCTCACTGTCTCAGGCCCCGAGAAATGGAAACAAAAGTGAGTTGGAGGAGCAAACTGGGAGAATGGGACTGCACTGCCTGAAACTGTAATTGGACAATTAACCTCTGATATGCAAATAGACAGAACTTATATCTGTCCCAAAAATGCATGTCTGTTGTCCATCCTGGATGTAGTCTCTGCAAGACTCCTGCACTGCTCAAGGTGCACCCTGTGAAGGCCTTTCAATAAATACCTACCCTTTATCCTTTCACTCTGTCCATCCTCTGTTCCAGGTCAGCCTCTACAAGGCATCGAGAGCAGAGAATTTCTTACTGACATTCAATCTAAGTCTCTCCTCTTTAAGTTTAAAACCATTCCCCCTTGCCCTATCACTATCTAGACATGTGAAAAGGTATTCCTGTGTTCAGGATGATGCAGGACCTTTTGAAATGTATGTGCAATAGAATAAAAGCAGTCACTACTCCAGGAAAACTGCTTTTTCCTGGCTGAATTATTCAAGCACTCAAGTAGAACATACATAAGTACACACAGAATTCCTTGTGGTTTTTATGTCTTTCTCTGTCTTGATTTTCAGAACTTAAAGACACCACAAATTGACCCAGAAGGAAACTTTTCTGAATCATAAAGTGTATCAATAGAAAAGCTTGATTTGCAAAGCTGCCTGGAGCACTGGAACGACGTGATTTCTCTGTGAATCCTATGGAGCAGCATATAAATACACTTGGCATAGTGTTGTAAAGGAGTTCTGAAGGTGGTGTTAACGCAAAGATTTTTTGTACAATTCAAAGAAAAGGATAAATGGTCAGAACTGCGATATTGTTGAGAAAATGTAGCTGTTTACTGTGTCTGCAGGCTATTGGTTTGGGAAAGCAGTTGAGTGGAAATTGCTTTTAAAAAAAATTCCTATCCTGAGTCAGGAAAGTAAGTTTCATGTTCACATGTGAAAGCAGCTCTGTTTAAATGTAAAGAGTGAAACGAAAGGTCCAGTTCAAGGTATAGTAAATATCCGTGTTTAATTCACTTAGTCCTATGAATAGAGTACATATTAAAAAATATTAAGTTGCGTATTAAAATTATTAAAGAATCTGTCACATTCAATATAATAAGCAGATGGATGGCTGCAGTCTGTCATATACAGCTGCTTCAAAACAACACCCCACCACTGCTCAGAGAGCAGAGTGCCCTACCAGCAAACTGGCTCCAGGAATCCAGTAAACACCAGTTGCTCAAAGAGCAGGACTTATTTCAATTAGGAAAATCGTCCCAATGGCGAAATTAGCACAGCCATTTCCAGGGTGCATATGTGACCCTCTGGAAACTAAATTTGCTGTGGAAAACAAATCCCTCCACATAGAAACGGAGCCACATATTCAACACCTGGCTCGAGAGTAACCAGCGGTTATCAGGCAGCTCCAGGAGAGCTCTTCAGCAAGTGTTTAAATCTGCATTCATATTTCAGTGTTTTGTTGAATCATGGCAAGGGCAGCATGGTATTAGCGTGACATGTGTAACCCTTGTGGGAACACTGAACTTATGCATATACATCCTTACCCCAGGTGTGACACCTGGCCTGCCAGCCCCGTATCTGCGGCAGCTGAGGGGACAGGAGGCACAAAGAGAAACCTAAGAAATGTTTATTGTGCCCCTAGTAGCATTTTTCTCCTGGTTTTCCTCCGTGGAAGCCTGCAGGGAGAGCTGGCCCTTTTAATCCCATTTGGCACATTAGGTATTTATTTGGTGATGTTTTGAAAAGTTTTGAGAGATTGAAATGCATTTTCTTGCAGCTGTGTGACTCAGAGCGATTCGCATTTTCACCCAAGTCACCTCAGTGCCACAATTTTCATGGGAAGATCAAATCCTGTGTATGTGCCACCGAACTAGGAGAACGTGCAGAATATTCTTTGTGTTTTTCTCTGCTTCACTCTGACCCTTCAAAATCAGGGAGTGCTCAGTTCCCACTTGATATATTGTATCTGATTGCCAAAGATAAATCGATCTTTATCCACAAAAGGAGACCTTTTCTTCTGCTCCCATGGAAGCATCTTTCGGGATGATGTTTAAACAGTTACATATTAAAGAACCTTTGCAATATCAATAGTTAAAAGTAAATAGGTCAGAGAGTTTGTTAGGTGCTTTCTGTATTTCTAGGTAGTTCCTTCTCAATTCCAACTAACAATTTCTGCCTGTAATTACTTCTTTAGTCAGATTTTCTTAGCTTTCATTTCTTCACTGCTCCTTTGGGTGCTTTTAAGAGCTCAATATGTTTATTTTGATTCATTCTTCTATTAAATACCAGATTTTGCTCCAGTTTAGTTCAGCTAGCCATCAACTCAGGAATATGGATGTTTTCATTCTTTTAGGCTGGTGATTCTATCTTTCTAACAGATGACAGCCAGTATTCACAACTCACTCAAAAACCTGTTCCAGGTCTGCCTTTAAAAGTCTGGATTTCTCCTCAGGTTTGTGGATTTCCCCCTTTCTTTTCTTTTTTTTTTTCTTTGAATTTGCTCTACAGGTCTTTAGCTCCAGCTAGTGGCTTACTCCAAAATGCAAATTTTGTCCGGTGCCTTAGAAGAAAGGTGGAGTTAAGTTGTAATTCTTACAGTATTCTGAAGTGTGTGATGAGAGGGAGAATTATTCAGAGGCATTAGTTCTTCCTGGCTAATTTGAGTTGACCCACAGAACCTTTAAAATGTAATAAACACACTCCTTTTTCAGATTGCAGGCTCCTGTGTTATCACGTTGGGCCAAATTCTGCCCTCAAGTGCAGACTTGCATAGCTCCTCTGGACTTCAAAGAGAGCAGCACATATGTGTCTTAAAGCAAAAACCCAGATGTTTTATCAAATAAAAAGCTTTACCTCAGCTCCTACTTTGCACCCTTCTTGTTGAGAGTTGGTGTAGCTTTTGTACAACATGCGCAAACAAAGCTAGAAAGCTTTATTTTTAAGTAGGGTTTGAGATTTGCATCCACCCTTGGTGGGATTCCTTTTCTCTCAGGTCTTGGTGGTGCACGTGGATCTCTTCTGGCTCTGGAAGCCCCTTGCTCAACCTGGACTGGTGACAGAGGATTCCTTTGGCAAACTGTGCCCTGGAGCAGTACAAGAAGGAAGTTTTGGGGGTTCCACTGGAAAGAGGGGTGCGTGCCCTTGCTGAAAATCTCTCTTAGGTGGATTTGTGCTGAGGTTCTGCAGATGCAGCCGTGTCCTGCCTTGGTAAATCTGACCCGCAGCCACAGGCAAGGAGTGTTTGAATCTGAACACTGGGGTGGAGGGATGCAGGTTGCTTCCATATGAGGAGAAAAATAAGTTTTTCCAGTGACAAATGATTGTGTCTTAATTCAGTTAATTCACACGACCTGCCCTAATCCTCAGAATACAATGTTTAAATGGTAAAAACAAAATGCAGTTTAAATTCATAGAAACCCACACATCACTTTCTCCTCAGGTTTCAACTGGAAGTTTCATTGAGAGTGTAGATAAAATAAGTATAATTTAAAACTCTTTTCTTTCTCTCAGCCCCCACCCCAAGAAGTACATATATCCATACTCTGGGATAAAAGCACATGGGCAGACACAAGTCGAGCTTTGTTGTGTGGCTCTCAGCATTGGCACCAATACAGATATGGCTGCCTTGGCAGCACTAGAGGAAACCCATTTGAATTCTACAATCCTCTTGTTTAAACCCAAAGACTCAAATGTCTGTTGTTTGTTCAAAGACTTTTATTGTTTCCATTTCATTACTTGGTGAACTGGATACTGGGACAGGTGTGTCTGCAGTCTGTTCATATTGACTGTCCATCTAAGATACCAGATAACATGATAATGCATTCCTGAGTTTCACAAACTTTGTCACTTCTGCCATAAAACCCTGGCACCTAGTGTAAATAAATATATCTAGAATATACTAAATTCAATCCAGGTCTCTCTCCAAGGGCAGTAATCTGTTCCTGAAGGCCTAACCTTCCTCATCAGTCAGAAATTCTGCTAGTCCTACTCTATTGATTCAATCCTTTTCTGAAGGTTAGAAAAGCACCAGAGTACATTAAGAGATTTTATGTCAACATCTCAAATGTAGCTTTTGCCACAGCTGAAGCAAACTAAATAACATCTATACTATGCAAGGCCAAGAACACCCGTGCCTGCCCTGATACAGATACAGCTGTATCTCTGCTTTGTCTGTTAATAAATCTAGGCACAAACTCATGTAGACATACAATTTATGCATGTGTCTATATATTTATATAAAAAATTATGCGTCTGCACACAGTCTCCCACCAGTTTTTTCAATTCCTTATCTCTCACAGATATTTTCATTTAATTCCAATATATCAGAGAGTGACAGAACAAGTAGAATTGTTAAGTGCTTCCCAAGGTTCTGTTGTCAGTGTTATATCAAGGCAAAAAAATAACATATTAGTGCTGTAATTTTCTACCAAGTGCACCAACAACACACTTGGGACACACGCAGAAGTCTATTGATCCACTAGGTCAGGCACTTGAAAATATTTGAAATTGTTCTTTAGAAAAATAAAATAACCCACACTCTTTTTGAATTACTGTGGTCTTTCAAAGTCCATATAAAGTATTACGCAAGGAGACAAAGCTATTTTACCAGGCAGGCAGATATTCCAAATTACTGGTTCTTAACAAGCATGGTAATACATCAGTCAAAAGCAATAAATTTAAACTTAATGAAATCTCAATTTGCCTACAGTGCATTTCACTTTGACATTTTCTACATTGCCACGGTGCTTTGATAAAGTTTTTTAAAATGCAAAGAAAGTGTCTGTAAGGCTAAAGAGCAGACTTGGTGCCATTGTGCCCAGTGGAACATTACAGTACTTAAGTTCCATCACTATATGCCCTGTGGCAGACTAAGCCTGAGTGCTAACATAGGTTCAGTTTTCATTATCATCATGTGATTATCCATTTTACTGCATTTAACTGATAATACAACTACCAGCTCACCTTAAAAGAATTAGCTTGGAGGTTTCATTGCTTTCCAAATGGAATTCATTTGACAAACAAATGACAATTAGCCCAGTCTCCCTGTTCTGTGTCAGGATGGTTTTTGATTGAACCTAGACCAATTTACAATTTTTAAATGAGTTTAGACATTTACATTTAAAATGTCTAGAGGAAATTAGCCTTGGGACATCTAACAGCCAAAATGCTTTTTGAAGTTGATTATTATTTGATCTAGTACCCTCTACCTGTACATTTTGTTCTGACTTCAAAGTTTTGGAATGAAAATGCCACCTACACCTCAAAGCATAGGGAAAAACTTAAAAGCAGTTTTACTCATTATGTTATGCAAAGAAACCTATATTTTAATATTCGTTTAATATGGTTAGTTAGCTTTAATGACACCAGTTTGACAGTGTCATAGTTTTCGAATATAAGACATTGATTGAAGTTTCCTGTGCTTGCCGGCGTTTTTTTGTAGAACGAAAGAATATCTTTTGAAGGTGAGATTCATATGCCCCACACTGCCATTCTGCCACAGATAGAAGTGTAATCATTTACAGATGAATGCATGTTTTTGTACAGAGTCAGAAATATGTTGTCATTTCTGTATTATTCTGCATATCAAAATCTTCATTGATTTTTGTTTTCCTGCATACTAAATTTGTCCAGCTATATTCATATTGATTTTAAAGCAGGAGGAACTCCTTATGGAAAAAGGGTTGTCAATAATTCCATTATAAATATGCAGGCCCAGATAACACAGCCATGGAAATTGGGCTGAAATTAGGCACATGGTATCTCAGCCTTGAGGTAATTTGGATCATACTATTTTTATTTTGTGTTATTAATTTATGCAATTTTTGTAAAGTTAGAAGTCTGTACATTTGGCCACTGCAAAATTATGAGCATAAAAATAAGTGCTGTTGCTTTTCTGGGATCTGAGTCTTTAAAGCTCCACTCAACGCCTATGGGAGTCTTATAACTTTCAGAAATAGATCTGCTTTATTTTAACAAAATCCCTATTTTCCTTGCAAGCAGTCATGATCACTTGGGAAGTATGTTTAAAAAACATTTTTTGACTTTTTGATATATATGAGCAGACAGCATTATCACAAAGTAAGGTTTTCTATCATGGATAAGTATGATTTTCTTATAACGGTTCCTACAATCCCTGCTCAAGAGGGCTTTAGGCTTCTGAGGCCTTAAGTGTCCAAATAGAGCTGAAAGCAATTGAGATTTTGGAAGAGGCTGGGTTAGAAACCCAGGTCTGAACCAGCACTCATGTTTTCTCATGCCATGGCTGTTTACAGAATCAAAGGAACCCAATCTTGAGGAGTGAAACAATCTTGTATCATCATCATAGCACTGTTGCCTAACTTTCAAGTAATGCCAGCTCTTGTGTGTGTCTGTGTGATCTCAGTTGCCAGCACTGGAAAAATTCTGCTTCACTACATGCACAGAATACTGATTTTTGCCAGCTAAAAATGTCTGGGCTTAATTGGGATCCATAGGTTTGGTGCTTCTCCACGTTTGTCATCTGAGAAAATTGACCCAGCAGATCTAAACATCAAGGCAGGGAGGGAGCAAGATGATTTTAGAGGGAGCAAGATGATGATGACACCCTAATTTTACCTGCTTAGATCAGCCTCCCCAAAATAAGGTGATGATGGGAGCACTTTATTTGACAGTCGAGGTAAAGTGTCCTTCCCCTTTGGCACGAGGAAGAATTTTGGATAAATTCACCCCTCTTCTGTCAGCTCTGGAGCTTACTGGTTTTGTGTATTCCCTCCACAAGGCATGTAGTTCTGCGTCTGCTTTGGATGTGGAGCCTAAGTGCCTCGTTCAAAATTCCAAATTTTGCTATGAGGGGTCAGAGATTTAAAAGTAATTGCATGAGTCCCAAACAATCTGGGTGACCAAAGATCTATTGAGGCTTGAATCTCAGTGTTCCATGAGTTATTCCTTGAAGAGGACAAAATCTTTGGCCTGGAACATTTCCTTGAGTGAAGATTCTCAGAAATGGGGAAAATGTAAGTCAAATAATGACCTGGAAAGAACCCTTGGGCAAACTGTTTGACCTGCAATGATGAGGGCTTGAAAATGTGAGCAAATTTCAGTCAAAAATATATCATTACAATCAGCTCAAAGTGATGCTGCCACTAAGTCTTTCAGAAATAGTTACTAATATATTTTCTGTGCCTGGTATACTCTAAAATATGTACAAGTGTGATAAAAACTCTTCAGGTGTACTTGTTGCAAAAACAAACACTCCAGGAATGGAGGTCAGAGACAGGTTTCCCACAAAATCTTTAACTATTAAATTCAAAGCTATAATTTTCTACAGCCTGAAAAGCAAGCCTTTCAAAGTAGATACAAAAATCCTCAAGTAGGCAAGTGTGAGAGTCCATAAGCAGGGGTGAAAGCGCAGTGGGTGGAGTGAAAGCACTATAAAATGAGATCGACTTATCCTTCCACTATCACCATTTAGAAAAATACTGGCTTTGCATTCCAACTAAGAGAACAATAGCTGGGCGTCTCACTTGGGAAGCTCTTTTTCTTGTAGTACATGCAATGAATTCTCATAAATTTCAACAATTTCTTCTCACCAAGTCTGAGAATGTAAGTCCTGTTTTTCGTTTCGATGACAATTTAGAGGTAGGGAATGGCATGAGTGGTAATGCTCCTTTTCTGGAAGGTACAGGATGTAGCAACCTGAGCATGAAATGCTCTGTGTCTTCAGGGACTCCTGCTCTCATTGCTCACCCATGTGATACAGGTATTTGGAGCATGAAGGGATGAAAGCGGGGAGAGGCTGAAGATATTTAGATCTAAACATGCTGCTGTGGAAAGAAAAGGAAGTATTTTTGGAGGAGAAAAAATGGTGGAGGCTCAAAGCATGGAGCTTGTTGACTTCTGTGCTCAAAGTCACCTTTCTCCAACTCCCTGTATCAGCCTGACCTTATTCACAAACACACAACCCTCAGAGAGAGAGAGGGAAAGAGCAGGATGACTGAGTATTTCTAGAAAAAGTTGGGTTTCATTTATTATTTATAAATTTCATTTTGTACATATCTTTAGGGACATTAAGAGATTAGTAGTCATGCAGTTTGTTCTGAGCATTAATGCTAATCCTTAAAGATAGGTGAAGGGTAATTTCATTAGTTTTTATAAAGGTTTGGAATAAAACTAACCATTCAGTCAACAGTTTGAAAGGAGACATTTAGCACTGTGCTCTCTGCTCTCCCAGCAGGCTCTGCCTCTCACAGGAACGTGTCAGCACAGAGTGGCATCTCAGCAATGAGGGTACATTTCTCAGACGTTCTTTTATGTAAAATAGGTGGGTTCCTCTTTCCTAAATATGTCATATAAAATCATTGTCCCTGGCATGACATACAGTAGTTCAGGAAGGGAAGCTAATCTAGGAAATAAAGGGATACAGACTATTGATGCCAAAATCAGCAATTACATTGTATGAGATCTCATGAATAATTCCTGAGCTGTGATTTAACATTAATCTGAGTGTTTAGTACAAAGCTGGGCCGACACCAATAAAATGCTGACTGATTTGTTTTAAAATAGTGCTCCTTCAGGCTTCACTACACTGCTTTGAAATGAATGCTTTTAGGTAATACCTCAACCTCGCCTCTGAAAAGCACAGACAGATGTATTCATGTGACTGCGCGCTCAAACTTTACCATTATTTTTTTTACCTTAATTTTGGGCTGAAACCTTTTTTCCAAGTGCAATATTTAATACTAGCCATGATTTAGTTAAGTGGACTTCATAGCACAGAGTTTTTCCTCCCGGGAAAATCTTATCACCACAAGACTCCGTCATACTGGATGGTGACATTTGCTACGTGTGTGTGACTCAGGTGCAAAGAGTAGGAGGCCGTGTGTGGTGAAGCAAGCAGGAGATTACCAACCAAACCTCAGGAGAGTTTGGTCTGCTGCAATTGCTTCTGCATCATTAAATAATGCCTCTTTTCAATGAACATCGAAGGGCAAGAAAGAGCAGGTGAGTGAAACAGTGGTGACCATCTCAGGACACACCATCCATGTGCCCTGAAGCACTTCTACCCACGCCCAGGGAGTGCTGGAAGCATCTTCCCTCTCACTCACAGCTTCTGATTCTGTAATAATGGCTTTGCCACTCAATAAGGGTAAAACACTAACAGAATGTGTTCATTTTATCCATCAGCATTGCATGTCTGTTCAATAGAAACCCTCAGCCTGAGTTCTCACACAAACCCGCCATGTGCTCCTTTTAGGGGAGGTTGTTTGTTTGTTTTTCCCCAGGAAAATCTCCAAGCAAGGCAATAATCTCTGTGATGTGACTTGTCTTTAAGAGAGAAGTCTCTGAGGAGCATTTCAGCTCATGGATCTCCTCAGTGTGGAGGTCCTGAATCACCAAATCAGCACAGTGAATGCAGTGGAAGTGGACAATAACAAGAGGGCCTGCAGTATTCTGAGTTTAAAAGGTAATTTTTTTACAATGATCTAATGAATGGTCTCACATTACAATGTCTCATATCATCTGGCACTTAAAATATAACCCAGTGTCAATGGTAAACCAACTTTGGCTTGACTTGACATAAAAATGTGAAGCTCTTCACATAGAAGGGTATTTCCAACTAAAATGCAATTTCCAGCACTGTGCACCAGCAGGTGTTGGTGGATTGTCTACTTTTTTTTCTGACTCTAATTTTGCTCAAGCATAAATAACAGTAAGGAATAAGATCTTTGTCTGAATGACTTGTTTCTTCTTTATATATTTGTTTATAAAACTGCCTGGACATGACCGAGTACCCTGGAACTGACAGTGTGTGGAAGTATTAATTCAGTCTCCCCATTCCTAATATCAATATTTACATACTATGCACAGCAGTTTGCATTTCTATTGATATACAAACCTATTCTGTCTTGTCTGATCACCACAGGAGGAGGAAAGAACAATAAAATGAAGCAGGAATATAAAGCAATCTGCTAGCTGAACAGCCAGGAGACTGGGGAGATCTCTAAATGGGGTGGGTGAGGAACAATTTCCACTCCAGCTGTTGATGAGGATGGAGCCTGAGTGATGTGGTGTGAGGGAAGTGAAAGGTAATTCCACGAGCTGGTGTCCTGTCTGAGAGGACATTTGCTACCCTTCACCCTCAGAGTCCGTTCGCTGTCCCACACTGCACAGGAATGATGGACTAACAGCTGAGGAGGATAAAGCTGCACCCCCAAAAAGAGATGGGTTTTTTGCTTTGCTTCTTTGAAGCTTTGTTTCCAGTTTTGCAACCCAGTAGCATCCCTGTCTTTTTGGGACTTCCCCAGGGCTGAGGTGAGCTGACAGGCACCGTGGGCTCTGTGCACATCCCTTTCCAGCTGGCCTGACCTGCTCTGAGCGCTTCCTGCCCAGGAGCTCCCAGCATATGATGTTCACCAAGCTGAATGTTCCACCATCAGAGAAGAATCTCCTTTGGGGTGCTTGACAATATTTTTTATTGGCAAATGAGATCTTGGACAAGATAAATTAGCAGTGGGCACATTCCTGATAGAGAAGGGTTTGACAATAATTACTCTTCTTGGGAATAATATAACTATAGTTCAGGGACTGGAGTTCATAGAGTTTTTTAAGGTCTTTTCAGAGCTGTTTGAAAGATTTGCTCTCAAGATCCCACTCTCTCATATAAATCTTTGTTGCTATTATTATTTTCCCCATTCTTGACTCATGATATAAAGCAGCCTCAGGACTGATCCAACTTTTTTATCTCTTGATAAAATCCCCTGGAGTTATGTTACATTAGAAGTGTCATAATAAAGAATATCCCAAATATATCACTTATTAGCAGTGGCATGCCCTGGCATTTGGGAATATCCCAGCACTAATAATTATACCGTGTGATCCTCACAGATATGCAGGGACAAGCTGCCTAATCCAGGAGAGGAAGAAGAAAAACATACAGTTGTCAATACTTAGAATTGAAATTCTTTATACATTTAAAGTGTGTAGTTGAAATATAGGTAGTTGAGTAAATGCCGTGACTGCTACCCAGGGAAAAGTTTAGCCATTAAAATTAATGAAAAAATGTATGTTTGTAGTTTGCAAAATGAAAGAATATATGGTGTTAGAAGAGGTTTTATCTTCTGTATATTTTTTTAAAATGTAATAAATACAAAGCAAATAGCATTGGTTTATCCAAGGGAATATTGAAATCTATTAGGAATGTACTTGGAGTAATCTGATTCAACAAGTCAGTATATTTCTTTCAAAAACATAATATCGGCACTGCATTGTGCAAGATGAAGGTTAGATTACATTTCTTGCCAGTGCAATAATTCCCACATCATAAATTCTGATGAAATTATATCAATATATAAAGCAAATGGATGTGTGACCCACCGTGGTTCTCTGGTTCTCAGCTGTGGAAGCTGACATACAGGCAAATCCCCAGCTGCTTTGTGCAATACCATTGCAGCTGTGCCATTCCTGGGAACTGTTATTAGCTGTCCTGACCAGAAGCGGCTGCTGGAGCTTGTGGTTTCTGCTCTGAATATTAAACTTTGGCATACAAGAGTCCTTATTGTGGGGAGCACTTGGAAATGGTAATACTAAATTGCTTTATATTTGCAGGGTTTGATTGCCTCAGATGATAGAGGCCGAGCTGGTGGGCCTCTCTTGCTGCTTGTATTTCCAGATTATAAGTCATTCCTTTGACAGGGTATCTGCCATAACCAGTTCTCAGTTTCTGTAGTATCCTCCTTTGTATTACACCTGGCAACTGGTTTTCTGGGCTGTGCACTTTTCCTATAACTTTCAAGAATAAAGGCAAAAATGAAGTTTATATATATATATCCCAATTTTTACATCAAGTGTCAGTGAGTATGTGGAACTACAGGGTAGAGATTTGGAAAGAATGAATGCTATTTTCCCAGTAATCTTCAATTTTAATAGCCATGCTATGATCAAGCTCCAGGATTAATGACTGAACTTCAGGGACCCTGTAAATGGCCAAAAATGCTTAGGTAAAACAAACCAAACATACTATTATGAGTGCTGCTCTTGACATATAAAGCCTTTTAGAAGAACAAAAACTTAGAGTTGATCTTCCAGGTCAGCTCGGGGTAAAAAGTTTGGGCAGGGTTTGAAGTCTGTGAAGAAAGAGTTGAGTTCATTTAGGACAGTCTGTTAAAGCAGCATAACAATTTTCTCAGAAATAGGAAAATTATTAGAGTTATGCTTCTCTGATTCTTGAAGAATAGTGATGTTAAATTGGAAAAAATAGTCAAAAAAGAATTATTGTTCATGATATTGCAGTTAAAATATAGACTATAAATTATTAAATACAATTTCACAGTTTTTAATCATTGTTAGTGCAGTCTTGGATAACACTTTGCTGTCTCGTTATGCCTTTGTGAGATTAAGACCTCAATGATGTTTAACCCACTATCATATTAAAATGCCTCAATAGGTCTTTAAGAATATATACATGATTTTGAAAGTTCACAAGTTTGCTTTTGGGTTTGTTTGGGTTTTTTTAATGTTTTTAATTAACCTGCCATTTTGGACAATTTCAGGAAGTTCATGAATACCAGATTAGAGACTATATCAGAAACATCCTGACTTCTTTCCAGGAAGTCATGGTAGCAATGATATAATAGTTAAACAGAAAGGTATTTGGATGCACAATAATCAAGTAATGTGAAACACAAAGGTTTTAATGACATTTACAAAATTATTTCTTTCTGCAAACATTTCCAGGGAAAATGGAGGGAATTTTTTCAATTAAAAAATGCTTCAATGAATATTTTTTCCTTTTGAAGAATTGCATATGAAATTAGGAAAATATTTTAAAATTATAAACAGAACTTTTAAACAAGAAAAACTCCAGTTGTTCTTTGAGAATTAAGCCAAAATTTCCCTTAAGGAGAAAACGCATTATCGTCAAAATTAAAATTTGAACAAAATCAAACATTGATTAACCCTGTAAAATAAAGCATCAGTGTTCTCTACTTGGAAATAATAATTTACTTTCAAGGAAAAATTTAAATGTGTTTGAAATACACGTTCAAATGCAGACACAGTAGGAATCTGACTCATCAGAGATTTCCCTGTGTGCTGATTCTGTGATGGAAAAAATGAAGGGAGGAAAATCATTCATCCACACACCCCATAATTCAGCACACAAACCCCAGTACACTCTTCCCAAATCTCAGCAAAGATTTAACAGTGAAATACTGCAGCAAGCTCTCATGTTACCAGGATTTATTGTTTTCCAAAATACACTACGGAGCACTGACTAGAATGCCAAGAAGTTCAATTAGAAACAAGAGAAAGAAAAGTACACCTGTTGGTTTTGAGGAAAAGCATATTTGGGGATTCAGTTGGCTTTTCAGCGTGCTTATGTCTTGGGGAATTCTGAAATTCCTCCCTGCTCTTTTATAGGTAGTGTTGACCCAAGACAAGTTAATGTTATATTGGTATCAGAAAGCTGAAGCTGGTGCTGATTTTGACAATGTGATAAAGGGCTCGCTAAGCACCAGCGGTATGTGGAGGAGGCAGCTTGCTCCTGAGCCAGGGCTGTGCTGTCTGTGTGCTGCATCTGGGAGGAATATCTCAGTGTGTCACCTACTTCTTTTCACAAAGTAATGTGTGCCGGATTGTGCAGCCTTTTCTGGAATAACTCTGCTCACAGGCCCGAGGCAGGGCTGTTCAATCAGTAGATGCTCTTGGCCTGACCCCAGCAGTGGCCAGCAAGGGCACTTTCCACCACGGTTTCATGCTGAAGCTCAGTCCTGCGCAGCAGGTCAGGATTTGGCCCAGGGCTAATACCAGCACCGCTCTGGAGTCCCACAGTGTGGAGCTGGGAGGGGCACAGGCAGGAGAATCCTCTGTGCCTCAAGCCAGGGCGCTGTCCTCATCCAAATTCCAAAACACTGCATCAGTCAGGATATTCCCTACCTTCCTTTCAAGTGCCCAGCACAAAACTCCCTGCTGGAATGGGCACGCCAGTCAAGCCCAGCGCAGGGCTGACAGAGTCCATTGATCAGCAAAGTTGCATCTGGCCCTCACTTTTATTTGGGAGAAAGCTGGGATTTGCCTATGTCATCCACCTGAGGATTTACATGCTGCAGCATCACTAACAGCTGTAAATAGAGACACAAATTTTCTTATGGTATGAACATCATTATGTATCGTGTGAGATGTGAATGCCATGCTATATTAGACGAAGATTGCCTCGTTCATGAAAGAGGAAGGGACTGTGGCAGCGTAGAGCTAAAATTACTTGTGGCAATTTCTTATCCAAATTGAGATTTTCCCTAGACTCCATAACCCAGCTGCTTGCTTATTCCATCACTGCTGAAGATGTTAACTGCACAGCATAACAGCCTTGTATAAATGCTGCTTATTTTCCAAAAGCTGAGCATACAATGAACAATGTGCAGGGGTGGTGAGGTTGGCTTCACTACTGCAGAAAATTTGCTGAATCAATTTCTGCTGAGACAGATTTATGCATATGGCTGGTATATCAATTTATTTTGGACCCTTTCTGGATTCACGGGGCAATTATAAGAGATGCAGAGAAAGAATCTAGGTTATCTCAACAGTCGGGAATAATAACATTGGATGTGATATTACAGCTAAATGTTACTGCAGCAGCTTCCTCTTTTTTTAGCAACTGTCCTCAAAGTTTTGCACTTAAAGAGGATGTGGACTTCAAACAGGACAAATAAACAATATTGTAGATCCCTTACACATTTATTTGTGACCTTTAAATCAGTCACTGGTGAGAAATCCCATCCTATTTGGCCACGAAGCATGGGACAATGTATGGAATTTTAAATTTTTTAGAAACTCGGGAAAGCATAAATTATATCCTCAGGGAAAACCAAAGTAAAAGTGTACAGGGACTTTTACTGTGCTCCTGTGAAAAAAGAAAAAAGAAAAAAATATTCTTAAATCCTTTTGGAGCTGGTAATCAGTTTCAAACAGTTTCTTGTTACCTGTTTGTTAATCTGAAAACCAGAACTAAAAACTATCCTAAAACCAGCTCAGGATTTTGCTACCTGGAGGGTTCTTGCGGGACCTGATTTTCAGAGAGACAGATGGGCATTTTGTCTGTCTCCTCGACACTCTCAAACCAGTAATCACTAAAGAGAAAAGGCTATTTATATGTTTATGCCATTTTCTGAAGCTACTCCGATAAAAGATTGCCTATATATTGAAGGTATCTTTCTATATAGATACATGTGCCAGGAAATAAAATATACCCACTGAGAAGCCTCCTGCCTAGGACTCGATACTGGTATTTCTGTTCATCACCAGTTGTAGCTGTGGTGAGCTGTCACTAGGTAAGCTTGGAAAGCCTGCACTGCCTGTGGCTTATGTTTTGATACATTTTTAAAATGCTCAGGATGGTGTTTTTCCAGAGACCCTGGCAGTTCAGAGGAGTGGCAAATTTTGTCCTTTACATTTGGTTAAGTGGGAATAAAAAATGGTGTTGGTTCACAACAAATAAGGGGCATGAAAGTGTTCCTGTACCACAGGACTTGCAGCAATCTAATAACAAACCTTGTGGAAGATGTTAATATTGCAGGAATTTAATTCTGTTTATCCGGGGAAGAATATGCATTAATTGCCTATTTAATCATGTTTATAATTAAACTCGTTATAACAATGATTCACGCATCAGCTTCTCTAATTACACAGGCAGGACAGTATTATTTCCTCCTTCCTGTTCTCTCATTTAGGCTGGAGATTCCTGGTGTCACCTACAGGCTGACACTTCCTATGAACGAGTGAGTATGGACAGGGAAAGCTGTTCTCCGAGGAGAGAGGCTCTGCTGTGACTGCTCCACGTGTTTGTTTATTTAATTGGGCTATTGGCTTATTGAAAAAGATGTTGTTCTTGTATTTACCCTTCCTGTTCCTTTAAAGCTTTCAGCCTAATGTGAAATACCTGCAAAGGGAGGAGGTGTTTGGCCATGCAGCCCCCAGCCAGCAGCACAGCTCCAGCCAGCTGTCACTGCGTGTGACAGCTCCCGACCTCGAGTCTCATCCCCACACAGCGTGCAGGAGGATTGCTTTGGGATTCAGACCGTGGAAAGGGACAGGGGCTGGGAACTGAGGATGTCTATTCTATTCTATTCTATTCTTCCAAGTTGGAAGAGACCTTCTAGATTATCGAGTCCAACCTCTGTCCCAACACCTCAACTAAACTAAACCATGGCACTGCGTGTCACATCCAATCTCTTTTTAAATACGTCCAGGGATGGTGATTCCACCACCTCCCTGGGTAGACCATTCCAATATTTTATCACTCTTTCTGCAAAAAATTTTCTCCTAATATCCATCCTATATTTCCCTTGGCGCAGCTTAAGACTGTGTCCTCTTGTTCTATCAGTTGTCGCCCGGAGGAAGAGACCAACCCCCACCTCACTACAACCGCCTTTCGTGAAGTTGTAGAGAGTGATAAGGTCACCGCTGAGTCTCCTCTTCTCCAGCCTAAACAACCCCAGCTCCCTCAGCCGTTCCGTGACCTCGGCAGAGACCAAGGCGAGCTTTTGGCACAGGGTCTCAAAACGATGTCGTGTTGGTGGCAGGCGCCTCTTGGCAAACTGTCTGCAGCTCAGCACTGGGGGAACTGGGGTCCCAAGAGAGTTCAACACAATATTTTTTCCTGTTAGATAGAATTACATGATTCATATCAACTAAGAGCATTTGGTCTTATTCCAGCCCCACTTTCAAGCATTTTGCAAATGAGCTCAGCATTGTTATCCCCAATTTGCAAACCAGGAGGCTGAGGTTGAGACAGAAATACACCTAGTCCAGAGTGAGACAATGGGAGGGCACTGAAAGCTGATCTTCTGACATCCACCAGGTCCCTTATTCACTGAACTGCCCACTTGAAGCAAGATTATCTTCTTTATTTTTTTTAAATTTTCATTTTAAAATAGATAAAATATTAGAGTACAGTGCAGTGTAGCTCATTCTTTCACTAAGCACAAGAGGTTCAGTTCTTGCAAGAGACAGGTTAAAATATCTGGGGACATATATGCAGGTGTATATGGGGCTACAGATACATAATTAGTTCCTTCTCCTCAATGCTGTTTGCACATCATGGTTAAAATTCTGGAAGATAAACTAGAAAACCATATTTTCAGCAGTCTAACAGCACTGTCATAAAAATTCACAGCAGGCTGAAAATATCTCAGCTCAGGAGCTAATTACTTTAAAATATTTTTTTTTTTCTGGAAAAAGCTTGTTTTCCCCTTGAGGCGGTGAGTTAGAAAGTGTATCCTTGTTCAAGTCTCCACGCCCCCCTTCCCTCATCTGCTATAACTGAAAACAGCTCTGTTATTTAGTTAAAACAATTGCAGACAAATTGAATCTGTAATGAGGATCAATTACTATTGGTGTCTTGGAATGTTTTTACATAATTAAGTTCTAGACTTTCCCAAGCAGGTCTGGCTGCATAGGAATTAGGAGGATTTGAGTCATCACATGAGGCTGCTGCAGTGCAGTGCAAAACCTGGAGCACTGGAAAAGCTCTGGGTGCTTTTTTTTATTCCTCTGATTTACAGAAGTGCTCCAACTCTCTCCTGAAGACCTAGACCTTTGTTTGGGGGGCTGGATGAGTCCATCAATCAATGCTCAAAAATGTTTTGATCTAGAAAAGAGACTTTTGTAATTTAGGTCTTGAAGGAGAGTGGTTGCACAGCTTGAAACTCAGCAAGGTCATGAATGAAACTTCCATGGCAAGACTGTGAGATGTCTGTACCCATGCAATGCTGCTGCAGCTTTTTATTACTGCATCAGAGATGCAGCTAGATGGCAACCCACTTCAATTCTCCTTACCCAACTGTTTAAAGATGCTTTCTCTCTAAATTTGAATACAAGAAGACCATTTTTGTGGGCTGCCTTCCGGTGGGCTGGTGCTCTCTGCCCTCAGCAAATGATCAGCGCACTCTTTTAGAAGATCTTCCCTAGAATAAAAGGCAGGCTTGATCACTTGTTCAGGAAATTACCTCCCTTTTCAGCGTGCTGGAAGAGAAGTGCTCAAATACCAAAGAAGAGGGGAGCAGCATAATGAAACAGCATTTAAAAAATCCTGCTGTCCTGTGAAGCTGTGGTACCAGCTGAACACAGTCACGCATTCGGTATTTGTTGGGACCAAGTCACTGTTTGTCTTGCATTTGGCCCAGGAAGCTCTCAGAGCATCATGCCTGTTCTGCTATCTAGTGGCTATCCTTAAAAATACATCCTGTGCCACACAGTCTGAAAAAAAATTAATCCTGCTTTCCTCCTCCTCCTTTATTGTATAACTTGTTCAATTATATTGTCTTTTCTTGTCTCAATTCCTATCTACAATTATACCTCCCCAAAGCAGCTATTGTAGAACCTTTGGGTCTTGGATTAAGTTCAGTAGTCTAGTTGACCCTCCTCCTGACCTTCACTTAATTAAATACAGGATTAAGCCCAAGACGTTTGCAACTCAAATCTCAGGTTAAAGCAGAGGGAGTTCAGAGCGCTGGCAATGAACTGTCTGATGTTCATGAATGAGCTCACCTGGCCTTGTGGAACAGCAGAAAGTGCCTGCTGCTTTGAAAGGACCACTGCTTTTAACTCTTTCGTGGTGAACCTCTCACTGCCTGTGAACCGAGCCCTGTGGGAGAAGTGGGAGAATGGGAGAGGTGCTGTGGAACAGCACAGGGTTCAGACAGGCAGCTGCCTCCTCTGAATCCTAATAAAAATGGGATGTCTCACCAACAGTTTTGGGAGAAGTTCAGTGTCAGAGAGGCTGCTAAGAGCTCTGAGTGCTACCCCAGTGACCTGAGGAGGTTTTCAGTAATGTTACTCAGCACATTGTTTTCCTCCTCCGATTTTCTGCTGCCAGCTCTCAGGATCAGCTCCAGTAGATAATCAGCATTTCTTTGAAGCTCACATGGGAGCATGGATTATCTCTTTTGCCGTCAGAAACATGGACTAGTTAAAAGTAAAATAAGTCATAAATCAGCCAAAGAGGGCACCTAATTATAAAAATGAGGTACATATAAAACAATACTCTCTTCTGTAAGCACAAGAATGATTATTCTTCTCAAAAAAAAAAAATTAGACATTATTTATGTTTAACCTTATAAAGAGAGCATTCCTGTTTAAGTGAAATAAAAACAGAGTAACAGCCTTGAGTGTGTTGGGAGTCCTTGCATTTTTCTCTGAACCACACAACATCCTATGTCATCTCTGGGGGTGTTAGGATGCAAGAAATTGCCCAGGTTAGAGCTCTGGGTGCAGGGACACAGGTTGGTACAGCTGAGCTCTCCTAGAGCAGTTTGTGCATATTCCCCAAAGTTTTCTTCCAGGACCTGAGTTACCAGAATCACTAGATTCTCCTATATTTGTGTATTAAAGGGAAGAGAAACAACCCCATGCTGGGCCAAATCTCCAGCTAGTGTAAACCAAAAGACAAAATGGATCAATGGATTTTCTTCTACTCTGGGGAACTTGAAAACTGCCTGTTAAATTTTGCAGAGCAAATGTAAAATCTCATACTTAACGGGGATAATACAGATGTTACATTCTGTACATTTCCCATCATGTCTGGCCATAAATGGGAATTTTGAGGAAGAACATCCCATTATTACTGTTAAGGGACTTTTTTGAGGGTAGACTGTATGGGATGCAGAACTTAATGGAGCTTTTAAGTGCACTCAGGAAATCCTGCTGTGTTCCAATAGTCAGAGCATGAGAATAAAACCTGGAAACAGTCGGGAGACAAGGTCCCCAGACTGCAAAAACTTCTGTTTTAAGTAAGTAACTCTTATTGAAAATTGAATTTGTACTTAAACATTTTACACATTGAATGACAAAACATCTCTCTCTTTGCCAGACAGAAGTAAAGGGGAGAAGACTGAAACAGAATAAAGGGTTATTCAGTAGAAATGTGTTTAGCTTGCATCCTCCAATACCTGGCTGCAGACCCTTTTTTCCCAGTGTGAGGCAAACACTGAGCTTGTAAATTACAGATTCCCTGAAAAATTGTTCGGTGTTTCTCTGCGTATCAGGCTACAATCTCTTCACTGTGAACCAAACCCAGCAGGCACAAGGCCCCAGGCATCTGCAGCACCTCTGAAGAGACTCAGTGAATGCACCAGCCAGTGAAAGAACAATTCCAAACACATTATTCAGGGTGTCTTGTATCATCTCTATAGCGTATATTGACATTTTCTTGCTGCTGTCTGCTTTGCAAATGTCATGTCACACAGGATAAAATGAAGAGCAGTACCAAGAAAACCACATAATCTGACTGGGTCAGGGACTGAGCTCCTGGGAAACCCACAGGAGAACTCTCAGCCTGAACTTTGCCAGGTAATCAGCATTCAGGTACTTCAGGCTTTTAAATCCACGGCATTAGTTGAAGAGCATTTGTCTAAGATGTCCGTTACTGGTGGCAAAGAGTTTGTTTGTTTTTAAAATCTGCTTTAAATCTAATGGGCTACTGAATCTCCCCAAACTCCATTTGACAGTATTATTTTTCCAGATTAATTTTTTTTAAGAACAAAGGAGCTTGACACCCCATACAATGTGGAATAAAAACTTTGAAAATGAATAAAAAGCAACCCCGTGACTAATACATTCACTATGTGAAGGAGCAATGGCTTAGTGGATCTGCTATTTCATAGGCAAAAATGCAGAGATTGCCTCTTTTGTCAGTTCACAGATAAAATCCTATTCTTTGTAATCCCTGAAGAAACAAATCAAATAAGCTCTGGCTGAGCTAACCATTTTCAATCCATCAAAGCAATCAAATTCTGTTTACCTGAATCAGAATGATTTCTAAAATGTTATTAAAAAGTAAAATGGAGTTTAACTATTCCAAAAAACTGAAAATGATGTGCAAACACAAAAGGGATAAGATTTCAGTAATTATGTAGACACAAAGTCGGTGCCATCATTTGTACCACAATACAATGTAGCTATGGCATATAAAGATAAAGCTTCCTTTGTCTAACATTACTGCTGCAAGTGATGCATAAACATAATTAATGTAAGAAGTCTTCAAAGGGGCGAATATTCATTTAGTCAGTTAGTTTTATTGCTCTTTCAGGCAAACAAAAGTTTTATAATTTAATAAACCAATTAACTGATTATGTATTTCACCCAAAATATTTGTATATCACACATTACTATCATTTCACCAATTGCCATGGTTTTTCACACAACAGAGCCAGTGTGTGGTGCTACAGTTAAAGCATTGCATTTAATGTTCATTTACTTTGCCCATTATTCTGGAATGAATGCCATGAGAGGCTTCTGCCTAACTAGATTCCCTAAATTCAGCATCAGGGTTCATCCAAACCCTATCCTGTAGTACCTTTGAAATAAAATCATTATGTCGGTCCTCTGTCATGATCCTTGAACTGATCTACATGAAAAATAATTTCTTTGTTTGGCTTTAATTCCGTATATGCATTTAGGAGAGTTCATAGTTAGATTTTGCCTTCAGCCTACAATTCAAAAATAGCTTTGCTTCTTTAATTGCTGAGGTCTAATAGAGACTGTGGCATCTGCCATTGCACTTCTGTGGTCTGTCAAAATACAGTCCTAAATTTGTCAAAGCTATGACACAAAAATTATGTCCCTGTTCAGTGTGGAACCGAAGCTCATCTGATAGTTATTTCATTGCATAATGAGAGGCAGCATATGCCAGTGGTTAGCATGAGACTGAAAGTGGGAACTCAGCCATCTGTTTCCAGGAAAAACTGCCTGAATGTTTCTGGAAACATTTCATCCCTCTCGTGCCTCAGTTTCTCAAGCAAAATTACGGATAAATTGTTCTGCGCCTTCTTAAAACATGAGAGCCATTCCTACTGCACTGACATGGCCAAGGAGGAGCAGAAAGGTCTCCTGCACTGAACTGTGTGCAGCCAGAGCGTATTCTGCCTCACCAGCCGCTCTGCTCCCAGCTCCACGGGATGCTGGAGCCGATGGATGTCCGTCCGTGGCAGTTCAGTGGGCAAAACAGTCAGGCAGTGAAACTGTCCTGGAGGTGGTAATTGAACCCCTCCTCTTGGGCTCTGAAAATCAGCAGGGAGTTTTAGTTCAGAAACTTCTGTTTTGTGAGGAAACAGAATTCCTAGAAACGTTGGGATCTGCAGGGCCTCCCTAGGCCCTCCCTGGATGAGTCAGAACCCGTTCCTGCCTCTGTTTCTTCTCAAACCTTCATTGTGTTTCAGTAAGTCTGGAGGAACCAAGAGGCACTTAGTCCAGCTGCACATTTTTTTCAATCCCCTTCTTTGTGTGTGTGTAATTTTTTTTAAGATGAAATTACCATTTCTGCAATTATTGGCAGTAAGACCACAAAATTATTGTAGCTACAAAACAACAACAACAAAACAATAAAACAAAAACAACCTCACACGACCCAAAAAAAAAACCACAAAAACCCCAAAACGACAAAAAACAACCCTCAAAAACCAAAAAAACAACAGCAAAAAAAAAAGCCAACCAAACCACCCACCAAACAAAAAAAAACCCCCTACAACTCTTGATACTTCGTCTTTGCAACTGGTAGTTTTACTTTTACATTTCACTTTCCCATGCAGCAGTGCTCATCTGCATTGATAAATTTTAAGTAATGAAGAATCCACCAGAACGTGCAGTGCTGTCCCTCTCATATACACATGCACAACCACACACACACACACACACACACACAAAATACTCAGAACATTAAAGAAAGCTGTTAAGCTAATCTGGTGCATCTAAATGGGCAATATATATTGAATCCATGCTCCATTGATCATAATTATTGCAGTGCCCTTTATCAAGTAACCATCTTAAACCATTATTTAGAGATCATTTTGCTTTCCATTACTGTCACTATATTGCAGAATTTGCTAGGAATTGGCGGCTGTGTGATAGAGGAGTGTGCAGCTGTATTAGTCTGGAATCTGCTCCTGTTATCCAACAATGTTTCTAAAATGAGAGACTTAGCACCGTATTCACACAACTTTTGGACAGCCTTTAACTTCATTCTGGAGTGACAAGTCACTCACATGAGCTTTGTTGGCCACATAACTCCTTGCCACCTCGAATTCTTTGCATATTTACCTCAAAATTAATTTGTCTTTTTTATGAAAGTACAGCCTGTATTTATTGAAAAGCATTTCTTAAGATGTAACTGAGAGTTACTAAATGGCTGCACTAGTGCTCTGTGTGTTTGAAAGGATTGATGAACCTCCACAAAATCATTATTACTCTTTAGGTTATGTGAAAGAGGGGAAGAGCAGTATTTTGTTCTCAGCTGGCCCTCTCAAACTGTGCATCACACAAACAATAACATGATTGCACAAAACTCGGTCTAGGAACATCTGAGGCTAAATTCAAAGTACGGCATTTTCACAAGTGCTCAGAAAACACCTGGCTTGTTTGCCTTGTAAGAAGATTAGAGGAACACAGTGAGAAAGAGGAAAACATGGTTCTTAATGAGACCAGCATCATTTTAGACTGAATCCCTATCCCAAGCCTCTCAAAGTAATGCACCTGGCATGTGCTGCATGCTGTGATATTAATAGATGTATCAGGAGCACAGGTGTTTAAGCTGATATTTGCCAGTTTAACCAGGTGGTAAGGAGATTTTAATGTCTCACAAAAGTAAGAGGATGGAAAAACAGAAGTTTCAGACACTCATCATCAGTGTTAGACTACAAAATGGTACTAAACATGTTGGATATAACTAAACCAGCATTAATCTTCTGACTTACACCGAGGTGCACAGCATATTAAGAGATCAGCTCAACTCTTGATCACAGTTTGTCCCAGGCCTTAACACTGAAGTTAGGGAGTCCTCTTGAGCAGCCCGGATACCCAGGAGCCTTTTGTATATCACAACCTGAGTGACCTCTGGAAAAAATCATGTAACCTTTCAAAGCTTTCTTTTCCTATCTGTAAAGTGAAGATAATAACCCTTCCTAATCTCAGGACTTGTGAGACTTTAATTGATTATTAGCATTTGTATAATCATTTTGAGCTCCAGAGGATGTATATGCAGTGCATATGTAATGTAACAGGTAAACATCCTGCTCAGCCGTGGGGACAGTCATCAAATCTTATCTCATTGGGGCTTAAGGTCAAAGGCAGGGAGGAGGCACCTGAACCTGATAAGGGCTTAAGTGTTACAGGAGAACTGCTTATGTTCTGAAGAAGTCACCTCTATCACTTTCTTCTTGCCTCTAATCTGCTCTCAGATGCTGTGTCTGCTACTATCAGGCTGTGATCTTTCTCTTCCTCCATGCCTGAGGAAGAGCACATTGACTAAACTGAGTAGGCAAGCCAGGGGAGAAAACGCTTGGTGTCCTTATAGACAACAGCAGCTATGAGTTTGCTTACTTCTTGTCTCTGTAAAACCTCTTCCAGCCTCCTTATAGACAACAGCAGCTATGAGTTTGCTTACTTCTTGTCTCTGTAAAACCTCTTCCAGCCTCCTTATAGACAACAGCAGCTATGAGTTTGCTTACTTCTTGTCTCTGTAAAACCTCTTCCAGCCTCCTCAGCCCATTAAAAGCTCTTGTGGAGGAAAGAGAAGAAATGGAATGAATTTGACTGACCAAACTCTAATATTGCTCAAAGAGCAGGTAAGCTGTTTCAGTGTTCAGACCACTCGTAGATACAGAGGTGCAACCAAATTTCTGATATAATTTCAAAGCTTTGTTGCTCTGCAGCCACCTTGGGTGTACATTACACACTAATGGCATAACTGTTAGCAGGACAAAGTACCTTCTGTTTGTGCAAGGTTCTAGCAGAGGTATTTCGGTGCTAACACAGGTATTTGCAGCGTGGGATACTCTACAACTGACATCTTGAGATGTGAAATATTTTTCCAGTTGCTCTGGCCGTGGAAGTCAGTGGAGCAACCCCTAAAGACCTATGAAGGAGAAACTGGGAGGTCTAGGATGAGGTGTGATTGATGGTTTAAGTCAAGTAGAACAGAGTCCATGCCAATTCAGGTCTCACATATGTTTGATCACTGCTTTCATGTACTTTGTTTTTAACTCCGTCTAAAACTGCAGCGTCTGTAAGTGTTTCTCTGCCGCAGTAAACTGGGAAGTACCACCCACTCAATGACCCATTGTACAGAAGAAAGGGGATATGGACCATTCAGAGAGACCTGCTACCTGTGTGAGATGTAGCTAAACATCAGGGAAGTTCACTGTCTCCTGAGCAAGGCTGAAGTCCAGTGTTCACAGGCAAAGAGTAGCTTTGGCAGACCATTGGTCTCCTCTGTTTCACTGCCCAGCCTGCAGAGCTTTTAACGCAGGACTTTGCATTTGTTGGGCTCTGAGGTTCAGTGCCACAATAATTCCCCCCTAGGGACTGGGTCTGCAGCATCTCTGTCTCTTTTGAGCAAAATATATCTTTGCCATGCATGTAAGTATGACTTCACTCCAGATAGGCCATGAGTTACCATCAAGAACTTTCTCCTGAAAACTTTGCTGACAGAATATGATTCAGAGAGATGTTTTGTACAAACTGTCATTTTTCTCCACGGCAGTGGTGATCAGGAGCATCAGGATGATTAGTCAAGAAAGAGCATTAATTAATATAAGGACTCCTGTGAGGGAGTGTGCCTCATTATGCAACACAGTGCTACATTCAACAATTTGTTCCTCCTTAGGTTAGGCTAAGCCCTGCTAATTTCCATTTTCTTCTGGATATTACATAATGTAGTTCCCAATTTTGCAGTTCAAAACCTTTCTGGTTAATTTCAACTTAATTGTCTTTAACAGTGTAAAATATGTTTGCCTTTCTTCTTCCATCCTTTAGAAAGGGAGTGTCCTTGAAAATATCGAGGAGACAGAAAAGACAAACCTGACTGTGCCCTGCTGTGAATCTGCTGCTCTGTTTCTTGGTTCTTTACCAACTCAGGACATTCCAGGATACTCTGTAAATTTATTTGCAAGCAAAACTGCTCTGTCTTTGCCCTTGTTGCTTATTTTAAGCAGTCTTTGGAGACATTAATCATGGTCACATCCAGGTACCCTGTGTCTATAAAAGCATCACACCTCTAAACATGAAATATAAACTTGTTTGTGAAGAAACAACTCAACTTCTTTACCCTACAAAAACTAGAAAAATTAGAGCATTTATGGAGTAGGGTGGGGGGAATCTGAAGAACGATCATGTTCACCTTGCAAATAGGACTCAAAAAGTACCCCGGATGCTGAGCAGCCAACCTTGACTGCGTTTCCTTAAACTTCCTTGAGGTTAATAACAAAATTCAAATTAAGGTCTTTATTCTGCCCCAAGGTTGGTGTTTGCAGATCGCTGCTTATCATGTTACATCAACTCCTGCTCTGCCATGCCACGCAGCAGATTCTGCAAAGTGTAGGGTTGATGGACGGGAGCAGCCCCTTGAGGCTCAGCTCATGTGAGTCATTAGAGGAAGATTTTATTTCTCCTTCACTTAACAACAAAGGAGGCTTCCCACGTGTGATTTTAAAAGTGTTTGCATTGAATGTATTGACTAAGTTTGATTAAGCAATTGAAGTTGCATAATTAATACCATTAAGAAAGATTAATGATTTCTTGAACAGATTAAAAAAAATTTGGCCTTCTGAAATAAAGTTGCATACGTAAATTAAAAATAGAAGAATGCAGTCAGTATCACAGGTAAAGCAAAGTAAAAAACCCAAAGTGACTATATACTTCCTAGCAAATACATAGCTTGTATTTTTAAATTTTTCTCCAAAGCTAAGCTGTTTCTTCTTGTCAAAGTATAAGTCAATTATACTGTAGCACAAAAAGAAATCTGCAGTATTTTACTGTCATTGTTGGTAATTTGTCCCTTAGGGTGTTAGTATTCATACATAATTGCATATTGTCTCTCCCTGTAACATTTTCTACTTTCTTTCTCTGTTAGAACAACATAAGAATTATTGCATCCATGGGTTTTAGCAAATTATCCAGCTAACTTGATTTACATTCTATTCACAAACAGAATTACAGAAAGGAAAAATAAATTGGCTTTGTTTTTTTCCTTAGCTATCATTTGGCCCTGGAAGATTAGAGTTTGTTTTTTGGGTTTTTTTTTAAACTTTGTGTGAGCTTTTTTTAAAAGTATAAACAATGCAACTGTCCTGCAGACCATATCTGGTGTTTTGAAAGAGAGACACTCAGTGATAGCAATATCATCATTTACAGTTTTGTTCCCCTATTTTTGCTTCTAAATACTGGAGATGTTACCATGCAAAATTCCCATCTTGTTAAATATGGATACCCTGGTGAATGTGCTGTCCTAAGCTTTGGCAGATTTCTCATCTGAACAGGCTTCAGGATGGATGGAGCAGCAACAAGTGCCTGCCTTCAGGTTTGCTGGATCATAATTAAAGGGCCTCCTTGGTTCCCAGAGCTTTCAGACCCTGCAGTCCCCAGTCACCAATAAGCAATTGTCTTAGTGAAATGTTCTGAGGATACTTAGATTGTCCAGGACAGATTATCCAGGCAGGTTAATTGTGAAAACCTGAAAAAGGGCCTTATCGACTTCTTGAGTGATAGGGCAAGAGAACTGGCATTGAAATTTGATGTAGGTAAATGCATTGTGATGAAAATTGAAAAATACCTAATTTTGCATGTACTGAAATGAAGTCCTG
The DNA here is from genome assembly GCA_013398955.1 of Callaeas wilsoni. NCBI lineage: Eukaryota > Metazoa > Chordata > Aves > Passeriformes > Callaeidae > Callaeas > Callaeas wilsoni. Next base: position 180,058 of record VWPU01010819.1, read on the forward strand.
TTTGTCTTCAAGCATGAAGAACAGTGTTATGGTAATAGTGAGTAGAAAATAACAGCTTAAAGCCAGACACCAGTCAAAACAATTAACTGGGTATTATGAGGAAAGAAACAGAGAACTACACAGGAAATAAAATCATGCCCCTTTGTGGATGCAGGATGTACACAACAGGATGTGCAGACCTGGAGAAGGCCTGAGAAGGTGACACAGACGGTCACAGCTTTTCAGAGATTTCCATTTGAGTGGATGCTGAGCTCGGCCTGGGGAGGCTGCTCTGGGGTGTGACCTGTGTGGCCAAACGGGGATGACCTTGGCAGGTCTTCTGCCCGCACTGCAAACCTGGAAATCTCAGGCAGCACAGATTTGTGTGTGAACACGAACTGCAGAGCAAGTGGCGACCCATTTGGCACCGTTGTTGCTGCTGAACTGACAGGCAGGAAAACGAGGAGCCTGGCTGTAATTAACAAAGCAGCTTAACTACTAATACCTTGGTAATGTCCCTCGGATTGTAGATGAAAGGCTCAATTGGTAATTTGAAATGAGAACAAACACGCTGAAAGGATGGTGGCTGTGAGAAAAAGGAGTACATGGAAACAGCAATTTATCCAAAACAGCAAGTTTCTGGATGTGCTTACAGGGTCTTCTGTGGATGCTGGAATTTGCTTCTGCAACTGCTTTTCACAGCCTAAAGCAGGTGAACTGAAGTTTCATGCAAGTCTTGCTCAGCAGCTCCCAGAGCAGTTCAGACAGGATTTTACCATTATGGAAGCACCACCAAAAAACCACAGGCACACAAAAACCAACGGAACAAAAACCCAAACAAATCAAAACAAAACCCAACCAAAACCAACCAAGCAAACAAAATGCTTTTTCAAGAGTTTTTAGAGTATACATCTGCATCAATCAGAGAAAAACTAATGAGAATACAGCTCCTATCTGGGAAAAAAAAAAAAAAAACTAGCACATTTTCAGCAGATAGTTGTACAGGGGATAAAATGCTTTTTCTGCAAAACAGAAACCTCACAAAACTCTAAGCAGGAAATATTTTTTAGAGTCACTTTGCTTTACAGCACTGAAATTGTATTGTATTGGTATTTTAGACCCCACTACTTCTTACTGCACCAAACGGTGGCAGTATCACTGCAAAGCAGCAAAACAGGTTGAGGAGATGAAGCAAGCAGACTTAGCACAAAAGGTGTAGGATCACTTAGGAAGAGCCCTCATTTCCCAGCGGATCTGACATTCCAGGAGGCCAGTCCATCCCAGAGTGATGCAAAAGGCTGTGTCCTCACCCTGTGGATTTGGCTGCCTGCACTGAACCTTTCTTACAAGGCACTGACACTGGGCAGCAAATGTACTGGCAGATCCCTGGGATCTCATTGAGTGAGGCGAAGCAAAGCGGATGGCGTGGCACATTTGCATTTTCTTCTTGTTGCCATTCTTTGAACATGAGAACACGAGAGAATTCCCTTTACAAAGAATTGCTTTATACAGGGGAAATGTTTCCATGTGTCACAGATGTAACTTTTGGGGGCAATACATCAATCTTCTAATAACTCTACAGTATGGTAAGTGTGAATCCCACCTCACGGATGCTGTTGGCCAGCACAGCTATATGATAGTTAGCATAGGTAAACCAGAGAAGTGTTTCCTGAGGTAGAAAAGCAACGAGTCTGAATCTGGCAGGTAATTCCTTCCCAGATATCAATCCAGAAATTATTTGTTAAAAAAGACTTTTTTTTTATTTTTTCCATTTTGAAATCCAGGTGATGAATTTTCCAGCATTCCAATTCTCTCTGCCAGAGTTCCTACTCTCGTGGCTTAGTGGCTCTTTGTATTCATTGCCCATACAGCATGGGCTATGTTTGCTTAGCTCTCCTCCTCTTCCATTTCTCATGAATAACAAAACCACAGGAACAGGCTGAATGTCTTTGGAATCATTCAGGTAGCAGATGAACTTTGAGTGTTGACTTTTTCACCCTCACAGGCATTGTCCATTTACTTTCTTCTTATATCCCTGCTCTAATTTGTACAAAGCTATTTGTGATTAGCTGGCATTTACAACCAGGTATTGATTTTTTTATTAATTTATAAACAGTTCAAACAAACAGTGGTAGTCAATTCTAGGAATAATCCCCCAGGAGGTTAGGAAAGATACAGACAAGTGCACAATCTATAGGCATTGCACAGTGCATTAATGGGGTAAGATTTCAGATGTCTGTATACATTCACGTATCCCTTTGTCTACGTATTGAGGCTGGTAAATACAAATGTTAAGGGAATATTTGCAACAAATGCATAATTTTAATTTATTCCAGCTCATATAAAAAGCAGCATGGCTATTCTTTAAAGATGTTCTGGCAGGTGACAAGGGATTCCCTCTGAACTTAGGCATTTTTTGAGGAAAAAGAGCCCTGTCTTAATCACACTGAACACCAAATGCCAGAGGCAGAAAGAGAACAGCTGCTGCAGTGCCTTAGCTCAGAAGAAAGGAAGGTGCCAGCTGGGGATCCCCCAGGTTGATTCGAGGCTGTTCAGGGACAGGGTGGAACACACACTCCAGTCCCGAGGCACAGGGGTGGAGCTACTGAACACCTTCTGTGGCATACACGCAGTGTGTGGCTGGGCAGGCTGCAGTAAAGAAAACATTTCCATGGACATGGGTCTTTCTGTAAAAACTCTAGAGGTACAACAAGATTTCTTTGTCCGCATGTCAAATTTCTCCTTTTTTGCGTGTATTGATGAGCATTCCCCAGAGTGGGGATGTGGTACCTCTGCTTTGGTGTTCCAGCAGAACTAAACTCACTGAAATGGATGGTCTGATTAAATGAATGTTTCAGAGGAGAAATATTTCATTTTCCTTAAAAACACCCACATCTATTTCTGAACAGCAGTAAAAAGTGTTTCAGTGTTGTGTTAGCCTGAGTGCTCTTGGGAGACCTCGTAGGAATATTGGACTTGAAATGAGGATCATTCCATACCTCGCTAAAAGCCAGACTGCACAGGCATCCTTCTGAATCCATAGATTCTGAATCCATAAATTCCACCTGGCTGTGAAAGGAAAGCACCTGGTTATTCACAGCCTCTGCCTGCTGCCCTCTCCTGAAGGCTTGACCAATTAGGTGCGTTGATAAAAAGTAGCAGTGTCTCGTGCAATGAAATGTCCCGTGAATATAGGAGCGGAATGCTTGCAAATGACTGTGAGAATCATCTGAATTAAATAAAACCACCATCAGATAGTCTTCAGTGATGTGTTAGGGAATGTTATTAGTCAGAGTCCAGCAGTCGTGTGGTATTTAGAATCCTCTGGCATTTCAGTGACCTTTTATAAGGCAGATTGCATGGAACAATTAATTTATTTCATGACCATCCCATTGTATCTAAGATAAAAAATGTTAGTCAAAACCAGGTGTCCGGATCAGAGCCATGTATTGCATTTCAAAACCCATTGAGTGGAAGCTAATTTCAGCAATTTGCATGAGAGCCTTTTGCTATCACTTCTACCATAGTATCAGTGTCAGCTCAATTTTCAGAGCAGCTGTAGCTCAAACACTGACCTGCTGCCTATTACAGTAGTGTAATGAAGTGCAATGGACTAGTAATTATTCTACATTACTGTAGATCAAGTAACATGCAGCTTTCAGTTATCACAATGGAATCCCAGTTCTTGTTCAAAATGAGAAAACTGACCATGAAGTTGATTTAAGGGTGTCATCAAAAATTACTTTCGGAGCCTGCAAATGTACTACTTATTTCCCAGATAGCATCTGACATTGCTGTGCAAATGTCCCAGAGTCACTGCATACTTGAATAAACTAGTTTCAAATAACTGAGCGAGGAGTTCTATCTGAGAGGCAGGAGTAAATTGAGATGGGATGTTCTTAAAATTTCTGGTAATGCAATTGCATTAGGCAAATGATTTCAATGTCTCCTTTCTGGCACCATCTGTGAAGCATCCGAACAACTTATTCGTGAAATCATGGGGATTTTTTTTTCTATTGCTGCGTATGAAATATTGAGCATTATGAATTTGACTTAAAAGCGTGGTAAATTGCTCGCTACCTGCTTGAGCAATTGTGACCTCAGCCTGCCCAGATCAAATTTCTTCCAAAGAATGAGCCATGATTGTCCTAATCTCTACATTAAGACCTCTTCCTTCCCCAACCCTCTTGATACGACCATCTCAAAACCTGCATTTAGCCTTGTCTTTAGGAGGGTGAGAACTGGAGGCAACTCACAACACAACAACATGGAATATTGTGTGGGACGAGCAGGAGGACGAGGGCTTCATGGCAATCAGGTTTTGTCACCCAGTGCTGACACATTGCCTTGGAGTGAGAGGATGACAGAGCTCCTCAGAAGTGATTTGCTTTTTTCTGTGGAGGCAACGGGCAGGGAGTGTTTGGAAGTGGGCTATTCACTTTATATTTTCCAATTTCTTGCTTAGCTAACTATTACCAGTAGTTGCTTAGGAAGTTGTGTTGCTGCAGATAGAGGTAATTATTTCTATTTTTTAAGCAAATGTTTAGAAAAGTCTCTTGGCACATCACCTTCAGTATCTGGCATGAAATTTTAGCTCTTCCCTGCCAGAGGTAACAGGATATTGAAATATATGGAACAAGCAGACTGGAAAGTTTAGCTGTCAAAAACAGTCAATTGTGTCAGGGGCAAAATCAAATTAAGTTATAAAAAGGTAAAATAATCCCTGCAGAGCAATTTGTTAGAATCTGGGTGGTTTGTTCTGGATTTTTTTTTTTTTCCTGGAATGAGGAGAAAGGGAATGTGGCTTAGATTTTCACTTTCAGCCCACACAGAATTCACACACAGTAATTCAGTTCAGGTATGGATGTCTGGATGAACACACACTCCTTTCTTTGGGACAGAAAGGGGTAGTGCTGGGACAGAGGGGACAACAGGGTTTAGGGGAAGGTGCCAGAAGACAGAAAACTCAGCAGAAAGCAAAGACTCACAGAATGGTTTGTGTTGGAAGGGATCTTAAAGATGCTCTACTTACAACACCCTGCCATGGGCGTGTTGTTTACAAGAATCCTAATTCCATCTTCAGTTATACAAAGATACGGGTGATAGTGTATCAGAAAAATGTCTTTCTCTTTCAAACACAGAAAATGGAGAGAGGAGCAGTTGATCTCCAGCATAACAGCTGCACATCACATTTATGTAGGAGTTTCAGGCTGCTTACAGTACTCACATTTCCCAGGGATAATAAAACCTGGCCCTGTAACCCCGCACCAGCTTTCCCTGATCTGGCTGATCCTGGTCACAGGTCTAGGAAACCGTGAAGAAAAGCAGCCATGGGCCTGAACTCCAGGGGTAACTACGTCTCAGGAGAACCTTTAAAGCATCAGTGTGTCTGTGTGTCCATCTGCCCCGGCTCTACCTCAGGGTATCAACGTGAAAGGGCTCGCTGCAGCAGTTAACACTACTGCTTACAAATAAAAGTGGAGGTAAATACTTGGGTAATGCTAGGAAAGAATGGGAATGTGAGACTGCAAATCCATCTCAGACTGGAGGAGTTTTTCCTCCTTTTACATTCATCTTATATAAATGATCACCAACAGAATGACTAGGCTTTAGAGCAGATTTTAAAGAAAGAGTCCGTTTTAAGGAAGTATCTCTCTGTTTTCTTGAAATGCAGGGGGGCTTATTTCTACTGCTTTAAAACCTAAATCCTAATTCTAGATGTGACAATATTCCAGTCAGAGGCACATCAATATGACAAGGCTAATGTGTCCAACCAGAAGAATTTACATATGGAGAATTGACTATTTTCAGTAAACAACTCATTAATGAGCCATCAAAACTTGGTTGTAGCAAATATTGCACAACTAGTGGCAGTGAAATAATAATAATAATCAGAAGAGAAAAGCTAATTTTGCATGTTTCAGATAAAAGAAAAAAATTCATCACATAAACTTTGTTTCAAAGGCATATTTACCACCACTTAATATGTATTATTCACTGGCACTAAATTATGATTCTCAGTCAGGAGGGTAACAAGGTGTTTTCCTGTTTAAGATTTAGCTAAACCTCTAGAGTTTTTAATCTGTTTTCCAAACAAAGTTTACTCAGAAACACTGGCTCTGTTCTGACTGTCTGGAGACCCCAAGTCTCCCCGTGTAAACTGAAAGAGGCTCCCCATGCTGGCTCATGCTTTTATTATGGGAATCACACTAAATGTGATAATTTTAGAGAAGTGTGTGTTCGCCGTTCCATCAGCTCCTAATGATGCTTCCCTAGCATCAGCAGAATACGAATGAAGAGCTTTGGTCTAACTTCGAGGCCACTCCCCACACACAGGAATGGCCTCACTGGGTCCCAGCAGAACATACACCTAAAATACAGCAAATTGCAATGGGTAGTTTTACCTGCCCTTTTTGAGAGAAATATCTGAGCCTTCATCTCCTCACAAACTGTGCTCTGAATGTAAAAGCTGAGGGTCCAAAGTCAGGCATCTGCCTTGATTTGCATGGCAGCGTTTCTGCTGGGCCGTAAGGAGTCTGTCACGGGTAAGTCTAGAGGTTGTAGTCTCGGGGGGTTGTAGGTAGAGACCAACTTCAGCGATGTGTGGGAGCTCCACACCTCCTGGAGAGCGTGCGTGGGGATTTTCGGGGGTTTGGAGAGAGAAGGCTGAAGTGGTACTGTGACCTTCTAGTGCTCTGATGAAAGCCTCTTTGCAGAACAGGTAGTTTAATTCAGCATCCATCCATGTGGTATCAGGAGACAGTATTTGAAAACGTAGACATGCATATTCCTTTTTTCTTTTTTTTGGTGAGTCTCTCAATTCATGTTGACCTGAATCTGCTAATTCCTATCTGCCAAAAATTTGGCTCATGAACAAGATATATTTGAAATGTAAATCTCTGATGCAAATAACCAGAGATGATTTGGAATCTTTTATCAGGACAATAAATATTTTTTTTTTTAAGAGTATTTTTTTTCCCTAATAAAAATGCAGTTACTGCCAGATCAGAATTTTCTATTGGAAAGTTTTTGTTTCACTGAATATTTGCAATTTCCACAGAAAACTGGAATTAACTGTTTTATTTGACTTGGAACATATTCTGAATGACAGATTCACAGATTGATTGGAGTTTGAAGGAACCTCTGGAGATCATCTGGCCCAACCCCACTGCCAACACAGGCTCGCCTAGAACAGGATGCGTAGGATCATGTCCAGGTGGGATTGTGTCCAGAAGGAGACTCCACAGCCTCTCTGGGCAGCTGTTCCAGTGCCCAGTCCCCCTCACACTCCACAAGATTTTCCCCTTGTTCGGGTGGAACTCCCTGTGTGTCAGTTTGTGCCTGTTGCCCCCCGTTCTGTCCTGCTGAAGAAGGTCTGGCCCCGTGCTCTGGACACCCTCCCGTAAGATATTTGCACGTATTGATGAGGTCTCTGCTCAGTTGTCTCCTCTCCAGGCCCCACAGCCCCAGCTCCCTCAGCCATTCCTTGCAAGAGAGATGCTCCAGTCCCTTCATCATTTTTGCAGGAAGTCTGGGCTGCAGGGAAGGGCAGGTCCCAGTTCCAGTGCAGCAGCGCCTGGCTCCCATATGCTTCCGAGAAACATTCCTGACGCTGGACATTTGGGGTTGTTTTATCAGCGACTGGAGGGAAAAAAACCATCCTTTTCAGAAGTGCTGAAAGTTTCATTCTGTTAGAGGAACATCCAAATGAATCTGTTTGTCATTTCCAAACTAGAATTAATGTGGAATTTCCATCCCACACACACACACAAAAAATCTGAATCTTACTTTTAATCCACTTGTAAGTGGAGAGAAAGGCTGAAATACCAACATTTCTCCTGGGAGGGAAATGCTCTACTTGCTATACTCTGTAAACAGTTTTGAATAGGACACTGTTTCAGTGGAGATCACATTCTCAAATGCATGATTTATAGGCTTATGAGGGTATTAAGCATCAAATTAAGTGTCTGTAAGGATCTTTTCCTCACCTGAGGAGTCCTTGACTTTAACATAAACTAGCCTAAACTGGCAGAAGGTGAGAGAAATCAATATGACAGAAAAGAGTAAAATAACAAGGCACCTGATAAAAGTGAAATTAGCTCCTAAAAATTGTAAAGATCCAGCATGACACTAAATGCTTCATCTGAGTGAGCAAACTGGCTGCGACTTTAATGCCGTGTCACTGTCTCCCTTCTCACTGCGTTGCACATTCCCCTCTAGTGGCTGGTAAAAGATTCATGGGAGAAAATTCTTCTGAGAGCTAAAACCAGATTTGTGAAGGGAAATCAAGAGGAATTAGAGATGTAAATACTTTTAACAACCTAAGCAGGGAGTTCTTACCTCGTGCAGTGACAAAACTCACCCCCCTTGTGCCACAGGTAGAGATCAAATTGCTCTTTTGGTCTGAGTAATGTTGATTACACCTAGAAAACGAAGGCTCTGCTCCATGTTTGGTGCAGCTTGAGGGCTGGAGACAGAATTGGGGTGAAGAAGGACTTGGGAAAATTCTATATTGGATATTCTATATTGTCATTTTTTGGTCCTCTGGTTTTTTGTTTGGTTGGGGTTTTTTTGAATAGGGTTCAGTAGCCTTATGGTAGCTGTTTTTCAGCTTCCATGGGGGTTCTGTATGTGTGCACCTTGGTTTGCTTGGGTGCTCTGGGTTTGAATTCCATCAGTGCCCTGGATTTGGGGATTGGGGTGTGGAGTGTGAGTGTTTTCTGCTTCTGAGTGAAATTACAGAGAGTTTGCTCCGAGCACTTCCATTCCTCCTGTTGCCTGCTGTGGTGCACCTGCCCGAACCAGGGAGAGCAACGATGCCGGGGGGAAGTCCCAAACCAGCTGAGCTCCGTGGCTCTCCAGCTGCTGGCTGGAGAGAGGGACAGTGTGCAGGCAGTCTGTGGGATGCTTCAGGAATCAATGATCTGTTTTTTGAAAGAGCGCTGATGTCTGGATCAAACCTTCACTTTGGATTTGCCCTCTGAGCCGTGAGCTGGGCTGTGGGTGCAGGGAGCCCCTGGGACACACTCCCACTGCTCCCCTCTCAGGTCCAGCTCCACTGCTGCTAAAACTGCAACAGGAAACTTCCAATTGCACCGTTTCCTTGGCTACTCTGGGCTTAAATTCACCACTTTTTGCCGAAAAAATAAATAGACTTTGTTCTCAGTATGACTACAACCTGTGTTGGCACAGGACTGGCAGTGTTTTGGTGCCAGCAGCCAGCAGGTTAAGTGGCAAAGCAGGTTTCTGTAATTCCTCCTAGAGCAAGCAGAGTGAGCCAGGCTCATCAGCAGGAGGATGTCCCTACCACCTTCCAACTGTGTTTTCAAACAACATTTGGGAGTGATTTATGCTGCGTTGTGACACTGGTACCATCTGTTCATCATCATAAGTATGAATGAAGTGATAATGAAGAAAATGTTCTAAGCAGCTAACAAGATGATTACACTTTAATAACATAATTTTGGCATAATTTGGATCTTCAGCGATCTACAAACACTTCATTTCAAAATCTAAAGGTCTGGAGCCTTCCTGCAGCTACACAGAGCTCCCCTCTGACTTTTAATATCAGGGAAAGCATAAATTTGATCTTCAAATGTGTCTGAGATCCTGCCTCACCTGTCTGCTGACTCACACTGTCTCCTACATGGCATCTGCTGTTTGCAGACTCTTGATTCATTTCCTTGCCTGCTTCACCCCTGTTTGGAAACTTCTCAGAACAGACTCAATATCTTCCCAGGGCAAGAACCATCCTGCCAGAGGTTTCCACCTGACTTACTGTTCTCTTACAGGAAAACAATAGGAAGTGTCCATTCCAAATTTTATCAGGGCCCTTCAGTATTTTTTCAATGGAGAGTAGACTGGAAGTCCAGAGAAAACACAGAAAAGTGGTGACTTTGCATTAGATTCAGTGAAATTTCAGAAGAAAAAAAAAAAAGAAGTTGCTTTTGTTAAATTATTAAAAAATAATTTTAGATTTGTGTTTAAAAACTTTTTATTTCAAAATGGGAAATAAAACTCATTGCTTTAAAGCTGGGGATTGAAATGCATATTTTCTTTTGGGCCTAACAGAAATGTCTCAGTTTAGTGACCAAATGCAGACTTTTGATTCTTCTTCTTGGTTGTTCCAGGAGGGAATATCCTGGCCGTCCACAGCAGCACTAGGTCCTGCAGCACTGGGGTGAGAGGTTATTTTTAAGAGCCCTACTTTTCCAAGCAGAGCTGTGAGACGAGTTTGAAGTTCCCTCCATGATGCCAAGTCACCACAACTGTCCCCTCCTTGTGACCCTTCCACCAGATACTTCTGACAGACTCAATTTTACTTCTGACAGACTCCATTTCAATGTCTCTTGGGGCCATTCAGGTGCTTTCTCCAAGTCCATCTCCCACATTAGAGGGATGGCCAGAGTAAAACTCTGGGGAAAACATTTTGGGATGCACAGATTCAAAGCTTCTGGACAGAACTGGAGGTAACCTATAAACCAGGGGATGGTTTTGCCTTTGTTTGCTCAGCCTGTGGCAGGTGAGGGCCCAGAGCTGCAGCTTTGCACAGGACTTTTGTTCCTGCTGCCAGCTGTCAGTACCTGGGTGGCTGGACCAGGTCTCTGTGATGGTTCAGTTGTTCCTTGTGCTGAATCCTGGCTGTCCCCCAAGCCTTACGTGCCTCAACACCGTGGTGTGGCAGGGATGCAACTGTGTGAGCAAATGTGCTCAACAGATTTTAGGCCAAAAAACCACCCAACAACACATTCCTAGGAACTCTTGAGCTGATTTCTTAGGCCTGCAACAGCATTTCTTTGTTACTCAAGTAGAAATGCTGTCTAAATACACTGCTTTTCTCTGGGGTGTTTTTGACTAATGGGTAATCTTGTTGCCAATCTGATAGAGCACCTTGCTAGAAGGAAAAACGCTGTTTGTTGGTTTGGTAACACAGCAGCAGAGCTGCCATCCAAGCTGACCTATTGTTCAGTTAGACTCCACTTAGCTGAGGATATGATCAGAGTGACTAACAGGAACAAGAAATAAGAAGCATTAAGCAGATTTTTATGCTGCCATTTTTCTTTCTTATATTTTCCTCTTTCCATCAGTCTTTTCAAAGCAAATATGCCAAAAAGCAGGGAAGAACCCACATGGAAAGGGGTGGTGCTGAACGGGGCTTGTGTAACCCTCTGGCTGTAGTTGCTGAGAGGATTCGTGCGTGTTGTACATGACTCATGGAACAGCTATTCCTGCACCAGGTGGTTAAAACTCAGCAGTGATGGGTTTACAAGAAACTCATCCTTAATCGTTCTCACCACACATGTGGATCAATGGATCTGCAAGAGGAATCATGATTCTTGTTTACATTATTTCATGGATTCTGGCACCGCTGAAAACAATTTCATCTCCTCTTTGGGCAAAAGCATTTCAGAAGACTACCAGAGTCTGCTCTCATTTATCTTCCAAGCTGGAGAACTGCGCAGAGGATGTCCCTTCAGCCCAGAGGAGTCTGAGTGCTCAATGCTCTCGACGCCTACTGCCTCCACCCATCTGGGATGAGGAGAGCCGAGGAATGGCACTGAAGCTATGCCCTACCCAGCTTGTCCTGGGAAATTCCATACAAGGAGGCTGTGCTGTTTTCCACTTGCTTAAGGCCACTACCACAGTCACAAGGTAGAAAGAAAAATGTATGTGTGTAGGTCAAAATATAGAAAAAAATGTAGGTGAGATCCGAGGAAAGGCTGAGATTCCTGTGTGGAGGCACAGGGTCATAGACACAATCAACTTCCCAGAAGAGGAACGGCATGAAGAGGTGTCAGCAAATGCTCCTCAGTAATTTAAAGAAGCAGAAAAATAAATGAATAAGAACCTACAACCTGAAAGAACTCTGTAAGTTTCCATTGGTGGTGTACAAATATCCGTCCTAATTTACTTTTAATCATTAGAAGGAAAAGAGGGGGAGAAAGGCAATAACAGTCTCTGCCAAGTGTTCAGTGAGTCTCATATACCTGATTCCCAGCTGCACCTAACTCATTATCACTCTGGTGAGTATAAGACTTCTTTGCAAATGCTCCAGCCACTTAGATTTTTGAAGAGGGTTTTTCAGCAAGGATGGAATGTGATAAATGCAATTTAAACAAGCCACTTAATCAACTTATTTATATTAGATAACAATATAAGCAAAGTGAGTTAGTCTTCCACACAGAAGCCCTCAGGAAGTCTCTGTGCAAAACAAAACACCACAAGATCACTCCTTTTACAGCTACCCCTTTAAATATTTCCATACTGGATGGTGGATCTGTGTCCTCCATGCCCAGAATGGGCAGTCAGGACGTGGGTAGGACAGAGCTCATAGGTAGGGAATTCACACTTGGTGAGAATTCATCTGCTCATAGCTGTTGACTAAATTCCTGGGAGAAGGAGAAGGAGTAAAGGGAGTAGCGGAAAAACAAAACAGCTTTGATTAATTTTATAAATGTTATTAACATTTTATTAATTTCTAAGGTTGTCTCTGGGAAACTGTCTTTCTACCACACTGTTATATATGCCCTGAGACCATAGACAGAATATGGAACAAATCTCTGTACTCAGCTTCCCCCATCCTAATGCCCATGGGCCTCAGGAAAACGTTCAAGAAAGAAATCTGTGCAGGTGGAGTGACCAAAAACATCAGAGAAAAAAAAGCTAGCTTTTAAAATTATATTTTCAGATCAGAAATAGGAGATGATCCTCACATTGGGTGAGGAACAGAAAAATAGAGACAGAATTTTTATTTTAATTATTCATCTTACTTAATCTGAGAATTTAAGTTGATCCTCATTTTACAGAAGCTTGTGGAATCCCTAATTTGAGATAAGGTCTGAGTGGGGATCAGAGACCCCAAGCAGAGAAGAGGGCTGATGGAAGTTTAAGCTGACAGAAGTATAAAAAGAAACAAATGGGCTTTGCCATTCAGAGAATGTAACCAAAGACCACAGCTCTGGAGGGAAAACAAGACAAAGTCATAGTAAAACAATTCAGAAACCACAGACTCCACTTCAGGAAATACAGAGGCAAAGGTAAAGCTCCAAGAGGAGATGGAGTGAAAGTAGAGTTTGTTTTCAAGAGGCATCCTGAAAGTGTACACAGACAAGCACAAACCAGTCACATTCTGGAATTTTTGTCTTTTTGTCTGTGTAAGAAGCTACATTCTGACTGCAGATAGAAAATAAAAATAAATAAATACATGTAATTTGTGCAGATGAGAAGAATTTGTGGGAAATGTTAAAGGGACAGCCACATACAGTGATATTTACAGTGAATATTACACTGAGCCCTTAATACTTCTGATTCCGACACTGCTGCACAAGCTCGCTGCTCAGGAGGACTCGAGCTGCGCTAAAATTTTTGAAGAATAAATTTAGAAATGTTGCAAACAGGAATGTAGACCTTTGTTAGAAGCAGGGGGGAATTTCTGAGCTAGATGTGGAGAGAAGGTGCCTTTCAGCTGCAGGGTTCTTGGAGATGTGAAATAGAGCAGGATGTGACGAGTAAAACACACAAGTTCCTTTGAAGATTTGTGAGACAGGGCAGGCCAGCTTACACTGATCAAGACATTTTGCTATGCATGATATATTGTCACTTCTCTATAATATTTCCTTATTACGGATAAGAGCTAAGTCAAATTAGCCTTTTATGAGATTTAGGGTGAAAAAATGTCACTTCCTGTACTGCAGCTGAAACTAAATGTTAAATTTAGCTGGTGAGCAGCCTGTGGGAAACTACAAACCAAACACTCCCTCTCCATCACAAGGACCTTGTCTCTGGAGCGTGTGGAGCAGCGTGCTCTTCCATCAGGGATGTTTCGGTGCTGCAGCCCAAGTTTCTCCTGCATCCCTCTGTGAGAGTGCGGCGACTCAACCCGCTTCCCTGGAGATCCAGAGTGGATCTGTCACTCCTCCTGTGAGCACACGTTATCAGTGGCTTCACCACACCCAGGACTGGGCCCAAATTCCACCTTTCTGCCCCTCTTGTCTCCCCCACGCGTAGCATTTGCATTTGCAGGGCAGTAACAGCTGTCAGCCACTGATGGCCACATCCCAAGTCTGGGCCAGGTCTACGGTTTCAGAGCTCCATGCACACTTGCCATATGGACAATCCTGCAGTAACGTGTCTCCTAGACTATCGTGGGCTGGAACTGGAAGTTCATATGGAAATATTTTTTCGTGTGTGCGCCAGTTTTGCCAAACGTCCTGTTTTAATTATTCATCTCGCCTCATGAATAAATGAAAAGGGGAAACATCAAAAGTCACCAAATACTCTGGGCTGGTCACAAACACTGAAGGTTTCTTTTTAATGTACAATCAGAAAGTTGGATTAAGATTCGGTCCTTTGATATGCAGCTGATTATTTTTTTTAATATATAAAAAAGAGAGAAATTCCTGTTTCCTGCAATTAACTGTATTTTTTTTGAAGCGCAACAGGCATAGAGAAATCACATATCTGTGGCGACTTCTTTCAAAGAAAACAATTAGCATCCATATCAAAAAGCTAATTCAGAGAAATTAAAAGAACACATACATCAGTAAAATATAATATTTCCTCTTTAGCACATCTCATTGTGTACAATGTGTCACTGTAAAATTGTTAGGCTTGGAGATAATGAAGAGTGACAGTTGAAGGGTTCAGGGCTTCATATAAGACTTTTAGGTATGTAAAGATTTTAATTGCACATAATTATGAATGTGCAAGTGGAACGATTTAATTTTTTAGCTTTCATGCTATTAGAAGGCTAATAGAACCAATATCAAACTGAGTTAGTTACAGCAGAATTACTAGAAGAAGCTATTTTTTCATTCAGCAATTTAAATTCAATCAAAACAAAAAAAGTTAAAATAGCTCATATGTTTCTCTCTTCTTTTACATTTATATAGTGGTAGCAAGATAAGTGGTGTATGTTATTAACAGAGAGGAAGAAAATAGTTCTTATAAGATGAGAACATCCTGGGATGATAGCAATGGATAGTGGGGAAGCACAGAAGAAAAGGGGCAGCTATAAAGGGTTCAAGTAATAACGTGGTCTGTTAAGTTTGAGACTGACTGTTGTCTAAGGCAACTCTCTATTCTTGCTATAAACACATAATTATACCGTCTCCCCACCTTAGACAGAAATACTTCTGCTGATAACAAGGAATGAGCTTCATTTTCTGGCTCTGTGGGGTTTGTCACTGCTGAACACACACAAAGAGCAGCACAAAGTGTTTCCAGTAAGCCAGGAAGGTGCCTGAACAGGGCCTTGACTCCATGAACCACCTACAGTTTTCACCTTGGCCGTGTAAATAAGGACTGTACGGCAGGGAACGTTATCTCCCAGCGTCCTGCACGAGTGTGAGCACCACCACAGCTTCCAGGAAAGCTCAGGGTGAGACAAAACAAGGTTCCCAGCACAGCCCACCTTCTGCAGGGTTCAGGACTCCCCAGCAGTACCATTCTTCAGCCTTCCCCGCCAGCTGAGCACCCATCCCTCTCCTGCATCTTTCTGCCCTTCTCTCTGCAGCATCTCATTTCCAGGTTCCCCCTGCGGCTCCTCCGGCCACACTCCTGTGGGCATTTCTCAGAATCTGCCCAAATTCAGGCTCTCCCAGCGCTGAGTGCCGAGCAAAGGCTGAGGGGCTGGAGTTGCACCCCTGCCCTGTCGTGCGAGCGCCTGCTCTTCCCCGTGCAGCTGCCGCACAGGCTGCCCAGGCAGGGGACGGAGGGCAGGAAGAGCAGCTATCAGCAGAGAGGAGGGAGAGGAAACAGTGTCCAGACCCTCTGCATTTTCCGTGTCGTAACCAGGCGTTTCGGTTCTGCACCGCTTCTGCATTCCCCGTATCGTCCCTTACAACAGGGCTAGAAAATGATTTTCCAGCTTCCGCTAAACCCCATTTAAGTCCATCTTTCAGCAGTAATTAGAAGTCTGTTGGTGTTAGGATCTCTTTGCAGATCTTGGACCTTTTCAATTAATTTTAATCAGGTTCATTAGCACTTTTTTTTAATGTGTAAGAAATGGGCAAATACATAACTGAAGAGCCACTTACCTTTTAATGAAGGTAACAAATATGCAATTAAAAAAGCTCTGTCTTTCAGCAACTTTGCAGTAAATTAACTTGTTTTGTCATTATTGTGCATGTAGAATGTCACTTACGCTGGAGTTTTGACATAAAATTCTTTATCACTGGCAGAATTAGTGAGTAACATTAAGAACTAGGAAATTACAATTAGTTCATGAATTAGGTGGGATATACAATGTGTTAATTATTGAGGGACCAAACTTCATGCAATTAAAATTTAAAATCAAGATAAGAATAATGTATTATTAGGCATCTGAGTATTTAATGAAGTTGTGAATGATTACCAAATTTTATAAATTAATTCTAAGGTTCCTTGACTATTCTTAGAAAATTTCGTGCTGTGGGACTTATAACAGGCTGCAGTTGTTTGTGAATAGAATAATAATATGAAACTCAGAAATGCTATAGGAATCTTTGCTTTTGTAAATTCTAGATGGGTTTGTGAAGATGCTTAATAAATGTCTTGCTGCTAAAAAATGCTATACCAATGCTTCTTCACCAAGAGCTTAATTTCAAATATGAGTTTCACATAAAAATGCCATATTCAACCTCGTATTGTCTGCACATCAGGAAGCTGTTGGACATTCACCCTTCATTGCAAGTGGTCTTATAATCAAGGAATTCCTTCCCAGGTGGGCCATATTCTGTCCATGCAAAGTGTAAATACAAAGTAAATGCAAAGAGCAGCTGGCTGCCGCCGGAGAATCTCAGCACTGCATGGCATAAATCTCTGTCCCACTGCTACTGACAAACTGGGGCTGAGGAGAAAAGCAGACCCTCGAGCACCCCAAGGAGCCAGTGCCAACATCTCCCTGGCTTTGTGGTGTCAGAGCAAGGTGGTTTCTTTGCCAGCGGAGCCACAGTTGGGACCTGCTCTCAGAGTTCCAAAAATGACAGTGAGAAATGATCCAACGTCACTGGATTGCAGCATGGGGCAGCTCAGGACAAGAGCAGCAAGCCCAGCTGGCTCCATCCATTCCTGCCTTCCAGGGCCACTTACCTACCACACAATGACAACCATTTCATTTCAACAACTTCCATAAAATTAGGTGTTCCTCTGGTAAAATCTTCCTTTTCTTCGTGAGAAGAACTGTAAACTTCAGAGCAGCCTTGCTGGCGAGTTTTTGGATATGAGCCTCAATTTTTGCAACAATTTCTCCACTGCAGTGAAATGAAGCTGCTGCACTCACGGGTCAGTGCCTCGGGTACAGCACTTCCCACGTGAGTCCAGTTCACACCGGCTCCGCTAGCTGGATGAGCCCACAGCAGAAAAACCTTGAAAAATTTGCAGCAACAAGAGGTCCTGTGCAAAAGCTGATGTTTGTCTTGTTTGTTTATTATTTTTGTCATAATCAACAGCAGAGTGTGATGCTGCAGTGCCAGCATCCCTCGGGGACCCTCGGAAGGACACCTGGTGTTTTCAGGTACCCACGAGGCCAAAAAAATCCATCTGTCCCAGGACAACGTGTCTGTATAAGGAGGCTTCCAGTGTCCCTTTCATCCCCTGGGATGTTACATTTCACTCCCTAGCAGTGGCCCCATCCTCATGGCTCTGCCCAGGCTCCCATGCTGGCTGTGAGTGTCACTCCTGGGCCTGTGTGGGGTAATGCAGTGTGGGTGCTGATTCTGCATGCAGCCCACAAAAAAGGCTCTGTGTAAACTATTTTATTTATTTCACTATCCTTCCCCCATTCACCAGGCAAATTATCACATGTGTATTTAGTTTCAATAAGATAAAAAATTGCCTAATGAAATATTTACTCAGCCTTTGTCCCTGCAAGTGTAAACTCATGTAATTACAGAGCACTCCAGAACCTGTGGCTATAAATCTCTAGAAATAAAATCCTCAGCACACTGACAGAATAAGGCTCCCATTTACTGTGAAAATGGGAAGCTAGTCCATGCCAAGCTGCTAGATTAACTTAATGTGCTCCAATTCATGCTCCTCCTCTCTCTTTAGTCTTCAGGGAAGGATGTTTATCTCTTCCTACTGCCTAGAGATGGCTGTCATTACCTTTCCATCATAGGCTGGAGAAGTGATGATCCCACCTTTTTCTCTGAAATCATTGTCTCTTTACCCAGTATTGGCTTGTGTTTCAGTAGCACCTGGGATGTGCTGTTCAGAAAGGCTGAAGTGTATGGATATCCTTGGAAAATTCAAAGTATCCCAGTAAGGAGATGACTTTATCTCAGCTGTTAACAAGAAGCTGGTAGCTATTAAGGTGCCCTGGCCTGATCATCCTGGCACAGGTGGCGTGCCAACCTTCCAAAGAACGTGCTGCCAACACAGACATGGTGTGACCAAGCTGCTCTTTCCAGGAAAACATTCCCCAGGGGATTGGGAATCCATGCCCAAGGAGGTTGCATGCAAAAGGCAAATGCTCGGCCATGATCTGTTTGTTATATGGGCAGGGGAGAAGAGAGACTATTATTCTTTATTTTCAGTAATGTTTAGGTTGTGGGGCTTTAGCTCGGAGGGATCAGAGGAATATAACAACCTCTTTTGTACCTGTCACTTTAATGTATGCCTGCTCCTGCTTTGGCACAGCACCAGAGCCTTTGAAACACAGGAGAGTGGTAAGGAGTATATTTTGAAGGAACTTTTAATTAAATCTGCCCTTGGGCTACTGAGCAGAGAAACGTGGGAGTGCCTGTGGCTGTTTTTAAAGGGTTCCTCTACAAAGGCAATTTTTTTCTCAGGCTATCACAAGTCTAGGACTGGGGGGGAAAAAACCCCAAACAGGTAACTTCTCTAACTCAGCAGGTAACCTAACACACCAGTCCCTGAAAAAGCACAGCAATACAGGCTTTTACTTCCCCAACTAATTACTTGAATAAAACACTGCTTGGACTCAAACCAAGTATCAACATTGCATTCAGCATTGTCACTCCAACCACAGCAGTCAGCAAACACACAATAGGGCAAAGTAGGGAGCAAAGAAGGAAAATGTTCTTTACTGCTGGCTGTGTAGAGAGTCAGGGTGACCCTCAGAAAGCCCTTCACAGAAATGGGGGAGCAGCTCAGTCCTTCAGGAAATCGTGGCCCAAGGTCCCCCTCTGAAAGCCAGGGGAATCTTCCTAACAAAAAAAGCCTAATTGCTTTTTCTTTTTAGCTGGGCAGATGACCCCGAAACACAGACTTTCCTTTGCCAGTATATTTTTTGTCTGAAAACATTTCATTGATGAAAAATCCCTAACGAGATCTGCTACAAGCTCCTGCGGAAGGTGACTCAAGGTAAGAATAGCTGGAAGGGGTAGGAGGGAGGAATTTCTTCAGTTTAAAACAAAAGTCAAGCACCACCCAAGTTCCATAGTGGTTGTGTTTGTGAAAAGCAGGCTGCCATATCAGCCCAGGTGTTCACGTGGATCTTTGTGTGAACCCCTGAGCTTCGTCTCAGAAACCAGTTCACCCCACAAGTCTCCAGTGCCAGTTTTGCAGTGCTGCATGCTGACATGAAACACGTCACACGTGCAACAGAGCCTGCCTGAAATGAAGTCAGGCTGACCTGAGCACTCACTCTGGTGACAGAACTTCTCCATTTCCAGCCCAGAAGGATGACCAGGGATGGCAGCTTGGCACTTACAGTTTGCAACGGCAGCAGACAGTGTCCTTCTGCTCCAGGACAGACCTACCCAGGTAAGATGGCTCTGCTAAAAAAAGCTTTCTTCCTGTGTCTGGAATGTGCTGGCCCAGGAAAGAGCAGGGAGCAATCCGGAGGTGGTGAGTGACCAGGCTGAATGCAGACCCTACACCACACACCTCTGGGGGCCATCACAGAGCTTCACCATGAGGCTGAAAATGGGAACTGGGATTTTCATTCCCCTTTCCTAAGTCAAAGTTTATTTATGGAACCAAGGAGTACTTCCCTCCGGGTCTCCCAAATTGTTTATGCTGATTGAACACCAGATAAAAAAATCTTGTGTCGCAGTCTTAGATCTCCTTCATATCTCTTTCATCCGTTTCTCCCTCACTTTCTCTCCATCTTGGTGCCATAACAAAAATGCCTCCTTCTACCCAGCTGGCAAGGCAGAATTGCATTCCAGAGACTTCAGCCTTTAAAAGCAGAACAAACCTGTTTCCTATGGGCTGGCCCTCCTATTCCCAGAGTCTCCAACTGCAGATGATGTTTTTGTTGCAAGCAGCACCGTTTCAGCACCCGTGAGGGGTGAGAGCCCTGCCCGGAGGGCCGCCACGTGCACACATGCATCCACTGCTTTAGAAAAGGATCATAGCAGCCTAAAATAAGTGACTGAAGGTCTGATTTTCTTCCCGTTTCTGCCCAGTCTTAATAAAAAGCAAACATCCCCTTTGGGAAGTTATATTCACGAAGCAGATTTAATTTCAAGAAAGGCCAGCTTCAAATTCACCCAGGCAGCATTAACTCGCCACTAACGCTTCCCTCAGATGCCACCCTGTGGCTGGAAAACACCTTCCCCAGCTGGTGTCCAGAGGTGTTGGGGAAGATGAAA